>QVNW01000506.1:0-26043 GCA_014825475.1 Pseudomyrmex flavicornis
CGCTCCCGGAGTTACAGCGCCCTCTTTTCACTTGGGGGGGAATTACGATTTTTTAAAATGTGTCAGGTTTTTCTGCCCAACCCTGTACCTACACTTTACAAATGACATATCGGTTCCTGTACGCGAACAAATATAAATGGAATCGCTGTTTATTAATAGCTCTTGGAATAATGTCGAAAATGTATTCGCCGAAGCGATATATGACATTTTGAAAGCGACATTACGAAGCGGAAGTGAAAAATGGCGTGCTAATTCAGATCGGAGAAAATCCTTTTATACGAGAAATACGCCACATAAATTTCATGATATATTTTATACATGTAATACGACCGTAAAGCCGTATTCTGTTTTTGTCATGTCCACAACTTTGATCAAATAAAATGTCTCTTTATTTTTCACCCCCTCCCAATGTATTAGAGTTACCGCGACAATTATATAATACACGATATTTTAAAGTTTATCATTTCAATATATCTTCGAAATTTCAAATAAACCGTTTGTATCTCGGTGAAATTGCACGGCAAGGGAAAACACACGTTTCCGCTATAAGAACAAATAAAAATATATATCAATACGAGTATACACATCGAGTACAAATTTCCGTTCACGCTATACATTTGAGGAAGAGAATGAGAGAATGTAAGGCAAAATAGATTTTGTTTACTCTCTTATCTTCCGTAAGTTCTTTTTAATAAGTTACTTTGATAAAAACAAAACAAAAGAAAAAAACAGAAAGAAAAACGCGTGTATCAACTGATAACTCGAACGAATTACCGAGACAACAGAGATCGGCCCGGCTGAAATGTTTCTTATTTGTTTTTCGGGGGGGGCTTTGCTAAAACGAACCATTCCCCTTCCGCGAAGACTTACGACGCGCGACGATTCCCACACGTGTATACATGCATAAGATCCGAGCTTTCCATGGTTTTCCGCGCGATGATAACGACCAGGATCGATGAGGAACGCGGAGCTCGCACATATCACTACTACAGGCCACTTCACCGCAGAATGGTACCAGCACCAACCGCCACCGCTACGTGAGCGCGCGCGCGCTCGTACGGCCATTATCGCGCGAACGTAGCAAATCCAAACCGACGAGTCAGCCCATCGTAAACACAAGCACAACCGGCGAGTTTAATTCGATTAGGACGCGATCATCGGATTGCTCGATCGTCCGGCATCGAATTCCCCCGGCGCGTTCTCTCTCTCTCGCACAGTCCCTTTCCTCTTTACCTCTCTTTGCCCCTTTCTCCTTTACCCCTTTCTCCTTTATCCCTTTCTCCTTTACTGTTCCGCTCTCATCTGTGCAATACTCTCAATACGTACTCTCTCTCTCTCTCTCTCTCTCTCTCTCTCTCTCTCTCTCTCTCTCTCTGTTTCTCTCGCCCTCTCCCCTTCTCTTGGACTTCCTCTTACACGCTGCGCACTCTCTGACATACACACGTTTGAAACGCTCTCACACAGAACGCTCTCTCCTCGTCTTTGTCCATCCTATACCTGTCCGATTTTACTTTACGAGCTTTGCGAAAGCCAGTGCACATATACGGTGTACGGAAAATTGCTGTTTTTTCGAAAATTGAATCCAAATTCCTGTCTCTCTACGTATACGCGCAGACAAACGTAATCGACAATTACGTCGTCGTTTTGAGCGAAACAAAATTCCATAAATACGCGTGCGTGTATTCGGAACGTGAGTTACGTCAGGTCAGGCACACGATCAATATAACGTCGCAGTCGTCGCTTCGCGAACACCGCGTAGATGTATGTACGTACGCAGGACTAGGGAGAATTTTGCGGAGCATTGTCGAGGATCTCGATTCTATTCGATTCGATTCGAATACGTGCGCGCCGAACGAGCCGGAAACCGACGTTTGCGCGAACACGAATTTACCCTACTGTCCGGCCTAATGGCACGGATTTCATTATGCCCGGGTTTGCACGAACGCAAATCCGTGAGGGGAATGAAGGAGGCAGGCGCAGGAGGGATGAGGGGCGCGGGCGCGCGCGCCGGCACAGTCAAACCGATTTGGAATGCAAAACTGTTGTCCCCGCGAATTTGCGACGCCGCGAATAGTAGCGCACCTTTCCCCTCCCTCTTCCTACCCCAGGAAATATTATCGCTACACCCATTATCCCGTCGTATGCCCGGGATAATACTGATAAATACTGTTAAGTCGACTTTCGACGCGCGGATGTAGTTTTGCGACGAGCCTATATAGGCGCGTCTATCTCTCGTTGGTTGCGAGAGCATTTATTAGCGGATAATAAATCGAAATCGCGGTCACGATGATATCGCGGTCAATAATTATGGCTACCAATTCCCGGCGATTTTGCGTATCTGATTTTGCGCACGCGTAAAATGAGACAATGTTAATTTCCAGCCGTGTGCTCTTTAAATACAACTGTGCCGTTTCTTTTAATCCCGGCAGATCGATGTTATAATGTCGCATCATTATTGTGAGATAATTTTTTTGTGCGATAATAAAGTATTTTTGCGAACAATTTTTATAAGATTTTTATTGAAATCTCGGATAACGATTTAGCAATGATTGTTACTATCTTGTTAGAGTTATCTTGAGTTATCTTGTTATCAGTGTTATCTTGTTCACCAGAAATAAAAAAAAAAAAAACGCGGTTACGAAATATATTTAACATGAATGCCGCATCAATTTTACATGACTTGCCCAAGACGCCGGAATGAATATTTTGTTATGCGATGCATATTGTTGTAAAATATTATCAACAACCCATAAGTTGTGTGAGAGGAAGAGAATATTATCATGTTTTACGCATTTATTTTACACTCCCGCGGCGCTGTCGAGTGCGTTTTTTCGATCTCACGCTATATTTCACTTAGTTTTTACAAAAATCAGTTGTTTCAAAAATCAATCGTTTCTTATTGCGCTTATTCTTGTTGTCTGTTCAAGTAATTATATTTATTATACTTCTACACGTTACATTAAGTTTTGCGATTCATTTTCTATATTTAATTTTTTTAATAGCCCTTAAAAAATAATATGTCGCCAAATAAAGATCGTGTCTCAAGTGACTCAATCTAACGACTTAGTTTTACCATCTCTTTATAAAATGCCGACGAATATCATCGGATAGTGAGAAAAGTTCAACATGCGCGTATACGAACGTGTACGATTTTAAATAAAACTATTTTTATATATTTTATAGCGCATTAGTTTTTTTGCATCATTGTGATATTGAAAAGTTAAGTATTTTCATTTATTTGAATCATGTGTGTTTACTAATCTTGGCATCGCCGATCACCAATGATTCCCGCGGAATTCAACGTGTTAGAAAGAGAGAAATATGGGATAATCATTTTTTTGTACAATAATCAATTATTTTTCTGACGATGTTTTATAAAATCTAATTGGAATTAAGAATCTTGAATAAACGACCTGAGAAAAAATTGAAACTTGAGATCATATATAAGCGTATGTATGTAAGTGATCAGATCGCGCCAGATTTTGGATCTGTTCTTACACGATCGTATGTTTCTATTTTTTCTCAAGAATTTAGCAATGATATCTAAATATATCTTGTTGTGCAGAATTATCTCGTTTACCAGAGATAAAGAAACGCGGTTATAAAAATATCCATTTAAAAAGAGAGAGAGATAAGAAGAAACTTATTTGAAATTGAGCATAAACGAGAAATGCTTAGAAGATTCTCAGCGCGCGCGCACGCGCGCGTCTACATATTGTGTAATCCCCTCTTCGCTTAAGTATACTCAATACCCGCTTTAAACGTACTCTTCTCTTCACGGAGCGGACGATAAAACTTAGGACAAACGATCGAGGTTAATAGAACGAAGCTCGAGGTCCCGTCTGTGCGATACTATCGATACGCGACAAGGCGAACGAGATACACGACCCCAGCAGGATCGTAAATCCACGTCGAAGATTTACTTAGCGAAGTAGCCGCTGCCGCCGCCGCCGTCGCTAAGAACGACGACGAGAATGTGGCCGTCTTTGTAGACGCACACAGATGAGTCAATACGAACAACATTTTTTTTCGTTCACCATCGAATGATGGTGTATATGTGTATATATATGTGACACTATTTATTTCTTCCGACTCCGAATTTTTTCGCACAACTTTTGATCGACTAGTGATCAAAAGACGTTAATTATTATCTTGCGTAAAATTGTGGAAACTGAAATTATATTTTTGAAATTTATATTGTATAGTTTTAACACACAATTGTACATAAAGTAGGTATATGAGATTTGACTTTGTATTTAACTTTCAAATCTGGACTTAACATTGAAAATGTTTTTATTGTGCCTCTTATATAAATAATATTTATAATCTTTATAATATTTATAATTTTGATTGTAATCAATGTAAACATTTAAACAACATAAAGCAGTGTTAGTGTATTATGAAATTTACATTGTCAAACATTTCCGCTCCAGAATGATTATTATAAGACGCGTCAATCAACATTTTTTTGTATCTTTTATTTTTTTTTTGTATCTTTTTCTTTTTTTTTTTTTTATTCACAATCTGTTCTAAATCTGCCAAACTTGTCACACACACACATATTAATTTATAGTATCTTGTCAACTTAAAGAAGACTTAAGATCGAGACATTTTGTTAAACTAGAGTACGATTATTGCACAGTATCCTGGCAATCGGCTTGTATTTGCCATAAATTAAACATTTAAAATAAATTAACCACTGCGAACCGAAGGTCACTCTTTATTATATTAATCATATTTTTAATTTGAATAATCTTGGAAAAATCAAGAGTTCACACGATTCGAGATTGTATATTGTTCGTGCGACCTGGAGATAAGTGTTTTCCGTTTTCTTCTGTACGCAGAGTGTTAATCGTTTGTCAATAGGAGAATTAGGTCGAATTTGAACGGCAATACGGATAACGAACGAACGAAACAGTATACTGAAAAGCGGAAGAAAGTTTGCATCCGCCGACGAGAGAAAACGCTCCTCGCAAAGGATGGTAGATCCGCGCTCGAGTATACATTCTGTACTGTTGATTAGCGTATACAGAAGAAGTCAATAACTAATTGAGTAAATTTATTATATTTACACGAAAAACCAAGTTACTTTATTTGAAACAAATTTAACAATAAACTTTAGTTCATATAAATCATATCAAACCAGCGGAGATTTATTTGGTCAATGTGAGCCAATGTGTCAAGATATTTCAAGCGAAATATAATTTTTTATTTATTTGAACGTGTAAATTAATATATGTAGTAATTGAATTAAATTGAATTCAAAACTTTATCTACGTTTGTGCATCACATATATAGATGAAATTACCTAATTTCTTCCTATCGTCATGAAAATTAAAAAATTTATTGCGAAACTCTTCGCCAAAAGTCGACTCCTCCTCAGGATCTCTTGCATTTCGTGCAGACACTTCTTTCTTTTTAATTCGGCCGCTTCAAGGCGCTAGTTGAATTTCTCACAATATTTTTTTGAATATGACTTATAATTTACGAAATAACGCAATTTTCAAGCCCAACGTGACAACAATTTTTATATTTTCAGCTCATATTACTTTATTATATTATTGTATTATTTAAATAAACAAAACTTATTTAAATAAACAATAAGAAAAAGATTCTAGAATTGAGCATGTTTGAGACGTTTTCAATAAAACTACGAAAAAAATGTTAATAGCAAGAGAATCTGTTCATATTTTTACGAGATTCGAATAAATGCATATGAACTCTCTCTCTTTCTTCCTCTCTCTCTCTCTCTCTCTCTTTTGTTGTCTAAAATAATAAGAACATAAAAAATAGGAAGAGACAGATTTGTCTTGCTCTACGTCACTACTTTATATCTTAACATAAGTAACTCTTCGTAATCAGACGTGGATCTTCCAGACCCAGTCAAAAATTGCGCATCGGCGTTTTTAAAAAAATTGGTTTTTTTTTAAGACTTTTATCTTTGAAACTACTAAAGATTTTTCTGTTTGTTTTTTTTTATCAGAAGCAGAACAAATTTTCGATAAAAAAAAAAAGAAATTGAAAAAATATTGATTTTTTGTGGAAATATTCGATCTTACGTAGGTCTCACATACGCGATCTGATCAACTCGTCGTCATTTTTGATGTCACCACAAAGGATTAATAAACCTTGAAAACAAAAAATACTTTATGAGGTAATATAGCAAAGATTTTCCATATTATTTCCCTGTTTGCCTATTATGTAACTCCACAATACTGGTAGAATTTCGTCTTTTAACGACAAAAACTGACGAATATCCTCTCAAATCGCATATCTCGCACAAAAAAAATAAATGAAAAAATAAATATACGAATGTTCATGAAGAAAATGAGATAGATATGTATATCAGAAAACGTTGAGCATAAAAGGTTCATTATGTACTTGAGATGCATAATGAAGCGTGTTTAAAGAAAGAGAAATTTAAAACGGTGTAAAGTAAAATCCTCTTATTTAAAATGCTGAAAAAAAAAAAGAATAATACGCACACATTTTCTTTAGTTTTGTATGCGGATATATGTATACTTAAAAAAGATCTCTAACGAGGTTGAAAAAGAGCATGTTTAAAGAAAGAAATAAGTTCGATGCAATTGAATAAAATCCGCAGAGGCAAAGTAAGGCACAACGACGCGGGTTAACAATTAAATTTTCTCTCTTCTGATATAACTTAACGTTCGTTACCTTTGAAGGTAACTCCGTGCAACTCTTGTGTAAAAAAAAAAAAAAACAAAAAAAAAGAGAAAAGAATAGAAACGCAACATGCTTGGGAATGCAGCGTAACGATAGAGAGAGAGAGAGAGAGAGAGAAACCTCTTTTTCGAACTTGAGAATAGAACTTAATTTTACGAGAACTTCAGTCGCTCGTCTAGGACTCGAAATCAAGTGGAACGTTGCTCTCATATTGTTAGATCGTGAGCGAACATAAGTTTCAATAATAAGAGACATCCAATGACAGATGACACACTACTCGTCGCGTTGTTTTTTTACGTTTTTAATCCGTTCTGTCGAATTTCCGTCAAAACGTTTGACGAGTATAGAACGTTTGTATAACAATGTCTGTTTGCGTTCGTTCAAACCGCACAGTTTTTCGTTAAGATCATTTTGCCGGCGGAAAAATTCAGCGATCGAAAGCACGTCGTCAGGGCCGTTAATGAAAACGAGCGGTGAAAGAAGAAGAAGAAGAAGACCACAAAGTGGACGTTGATAAAGTCGCCGTGGAGAGTGGATGCTCGGTAACCACTCCGACATGATGACGACGACGAGACGTCGAGCGCAGAACAAATTAAATTTTCTTCATTGACTAGTCCGAATTTCTCTGTCGAGTCCTTCGTTCTT
Organism: Pseudomyrmex flavicornis; assembly: GCA_014825475.1. Lineage (NCBI taxonomy): Eukaryota > Metazoa > Arthropoda > Insecta > Hymenoptera > Formicidae > Pseudomyrmex > Pseudomyrmex flavicornis. The sequence continues at coordinate 7,333 of QVNW01000506.1, forward strand.
AGCGCGTCCCTTTCCCTCTTTCCTTCCTTCCAACCACTTCGTTCATCTCTTGACGGCTTCCTTTTTGGAAGCTAGCTTTACTAATCAAATGAGCAGGATCCTAGTCTGTATTGTCATCGTGTTCCTGAAAGACGCGCAACCACGAGACGATTGAAAAAATTGCAGCTCCCACACTGATTTATTTCATCGCGATGATGACGCAAGCGATTGCTCCGACAAATTAAAAAAAAAAAAAACACATCGTAATGTGAAATGTGTGATCTATAATATCTTGTGTAAATAGAAACAATACTTTAAGAAAATGCTGAAGCAACGGCTAAAGTCCGATACGGCTGTCACTCAAGTCGCTACGCTGCCCAGTAGGTGGCCTTCCAGTCGAGACAAAGATAGATAACATGATAGAGACAGGAATAGACGTATGTGTCTCTCTGGCGGTTCTGCTAAAACTGCACTAATCTTATTGTCACATTTTCTCTTCTTATAAGCTTCAAAATTCTTTTCTCACAAAACACTCAAAATGTTTTTCGTTTATGTCTCTAGAATGGCTCGAACAAGTTTTGTTGTGACTCATACTGCCAATTTTTGATACACGAAGTGAAAATGTTGTTTACATGGTAACAGTTTGTAAACTTTTTTTTGTTTGTCTTGTTGATTTTTGTCAGAGCTATTTTTTAGCACATTCTCTTTTATTTTGGAGAAATTTTTTTTCATTCCGATCAATAGATGCAGAGAAAGTTGTGCAAAAAAAGTGCCGGTAAAACAGGACCTATTCCTCTTAATGTTTGTAGTTTACAACCTGTATAAGAATTTCGGTTGACGCTACTTTTCGATATCAGTTCTTTTCTTACTAAATGAAAAAGATGTGGATAAGACAAAAACTATTTAGCGAGCGCCTTTCTTTTGCATGTGGGTAGATTTTTTCGCCTCTTTATTTTGAAAAAGTTTTAATCATCGCATTAGAGCTCCTTTGGCGACGCCGTTGCGTGTGCGTTTATCCCTGTATAAATAGGGCACAAACTACATGTGTTTGCGCGAATACAACAGGCATGCGGTAGCATAGCCAGCAGCACAGCACTCGTCTACGTATACACAACTTACCTCGAGGAGTTTGCCGGCGTTCTTGCTTGCATTTGCCTAACCGCGTTAACGGGTATCCCGATCCAAATATCAGCTCGCTCTGTGTGGTCCGCGCTTCCGCCAGGGTCGGTGCCAAAACCGGCAACCACCTTTTGTCCCTGCGAATTCCCGCAAAACAAATCTCGAGTTTCGCGATTTACCGTTTGCTGAATTCAAACGCTCTCTCTCTCTTTAGACGCAAACACTACAAAATACATAATCATTCGACGCCTTTAGAACGTAAATAATGCGAGTAATGAGAGACATCTTCCGGTTTTTTAAATGATTAAAAACAAAAGAGAGCGTAGATACAGATATTTTATTGTGTTTCTTTACATTGTTTTTTGTTTGTTGACGATATAAACAATATTTTCGGAACCATTGACAGATTTGTTAATACACATTTTAATTATATCGGATTTATAAATTTATACATTTGTTACATATCTCATTTTGTGAAATCCGATTTATGCGCGTACGTATAGTACGCATGTGTCTGACGCAACTAATATAAATTGATTTACATTTTTGTTTGCAGATGAGCGGCAAACGTACCAGAAGCTTCAAATGCGCCGTGCATCATCGGGATCGCGAGGTCTGTTCGGAAAACGACTTCCATCTGCTTGTGCACGAGCCGCCTCTTTTTCGCAGGTACGATCGTTTGTCTGTCAAACAATCTTTGATCTATTAACAAATGCTGCTATGCTACTACATAATCGCGTACTTTTTTGTACAGCATATATTTTTTTAGGAAATTATGTTCCAATTTTCGTAAAATATTATTTTGTAACTTATTATCCATTCTTCGACAGCAAAACTAATTCATTAACTAATCCTCATACAATTTATTTCTAAAATTTAAATTAATTCTTCAAGTCCAGACGTGGGTCCAGATCCATTCAAAAATTGCGCATCAGCTTTTCTAGAAAAAAAACTAGGTTTTTTTATACGCTTATATCCTCGAAACTACTAGAGATTTTTCATTTTGTTTTTTTTTTATCGACGCAGAATCGTTCAAACTTTTGATTAAAAAAAAAAACAAAATTGAAAAACTACTAATTTTTCGCGAAGATATTCGATCTTAAAGTCGCGTGGATCTTACAGACTCACGTCTGGCCAACTTGTCGTCATTTTTAAGATCTGACCACGAAAGATTAAATTACTCGAGTTTTCAAATTTTGAATTTGTTTCTCAATATTGTCAGAAACAAAAGTATCAAAGTTGTACAAATAACATTTACAAAACAGCATTAAATAAATAAAAAATAAAACGTTCGCTCGCTAATCCCGAAAATACTTGTTTTGAGACACCGTCAACATATTCGAGATATGAAACGGCATATACGATTGGGCAGAGCGAAATTGGGTAAATCGATTCATTTCGCGATGTTGAAATACGCAAAGGATATAGGATAGTGGAAGACATAGGAAATGCGCATAAAACGTAGACACACACGAGGCAAAGGAAGTCCTGCATTTTATTATTCCGGTGGAATATCCGACGACGACGACGACGCGGCGCGACGCGACCGTTCGTACAATATTTTTGCTGTGCATTTTATGCCGCGCATCGTTACCCATGCGAGAGAGAATCCCAAGAAGGTTACATGCCACGTAACACCGCACGACCTGCGAAATATCAACATCTTCCTGCACTTCCCACACTTCTTTTCTTAGCTCGGGCTTTTCTTCATGCTCGTATCTTTCATGCTTCGCGAAAATACATAATTGCCCACAACTGCTCGTTATTGTTCGTCGATATATGCTTTCGCGTTTTCGAACGGAGCAGAGGGAAACAACGTGATTTAGTCGACATTAGAGCGACGCTCTAATCCCAGAAGCGAAATATATTTCGTGTTTCCGTACAATAAGAAAATCGAAATAGCCGCAATAGCAGCGGATTGGAAACGGTTTGACCGAATCGCGAACGAATGGAATTACATCGCCGTAATTGATGATAAACATCGCTCGGCGACCGTTAATCACGTATTCACCGATTCTAACGAGTTCGTCAATATAACTTACAGAATAATCGCTGTCGCGTGACGAGCTTAATAACCCGATTTATTGACGCCATCCAGTTGCGCGGCGCAGCTTCGCGAGCGTAATTTGCAAACATATATATATATATATATATATACGCGACGAGAGGAGTGTGTGTATATATATATATATATTCGGCGAATGCGATTTAAAATAAACGGCGGCGTCTATCGCGTTATTTATAACGTCGTGTCCGCGCATACACCTATATATACACACATCGGACGCGGTCGCCTCGCGATCTCTCGAAGGCGCGTGTTGTTTGTTTCTTCGTCTCTTGGTGCGCGTCTCTCCTCTCCGAGGGGGGATATTAATTTCTTTTTTCTCACGGAACCAGTTCGGTAAGATGAATAGGTTTGGATATGTATCGGGCATCGAGAAGGCGCCGCCCGCGTCGGGTCTCTTCCCGAGCCCATGGCCGATTCGAGTTGTTCCTGGGTGCTATTCATAAATAATTCATCGTATCGTCGTCGCCGTCGTCGTCGTCGTCGTCGTCCGCACGAGAGACCGAGGGAAATAGCGAAGCGAGCGAGAAAGATGAGAGACAACACGCGCGACAGAGAGAAGCCGCCGCTCGGCAACCTACTACCAGAGAGGTACGGGGTGAAGACTTCTCTTTCGAGGTAGAAATAAAGACTGCACGTGAAAACTAATAAAACACTTAAATCCTCGAGTCACCTCGCCGGCGAGGTGTGTATCTTTGTTCGGAAACATTTGTCACTTTTTTGTTGTTGTTGTTGTTGTTGAAAAACGCGACGCTTCTCGCGCGTATTATACGTATCGCGAAATAGAATATATATCGCGAGCGGGTGACAGGTTTCTTTCAACCCAGTTTGGTTATCTCCCCCTCCTCGTGTACGTCTGGAATAACTAACAAATTGCTGAATCTTTATCCTCCACGCAAGATCGCATCTCTGGATAAAAGACCGCGAGAAAGGAGGAAAGGAGAAAAAGAGCGTATATACATACATGTATAAGAGAAAGTCAAATGAAAAGTGGAGATATGCGGCGAGAAAAAAAAGAGAGCGAGAGAAAATAAGAGAGCGTGATGATGAGCGCTGTGTGAAATCTGTGTGAGCGCCGCGACGCGCCGCGAGACGAGAAATTCCTGTGCACACAAGATAAGAAGACGAGAAGCCGCGGCAACCTGCAAGGGCGCTCCTTGCAAATAAAATATCGTCTTGTGTCAAGCGGTCTCGCGCGCGCGCTCGCGCTAGTTAGAGGGGGGCCGATGGGGAGGTAGGAGGGAGTTGTTCCGCGGATTCCGATGCGTTACGACAGAAATATGACGAGACAATATTCCGAGCAGGTACACCGGGCGCATGCTTGGAATTCGGTGTCGGTACAACCCTTAAGTCTTGGACGCGTCATTCCGCCGCCTCTTCGTCCCTTTTGTTGGTCTCTCTCTCTCTTCCTCTCTCTCTTTCTTTCCCCGCGCGCGATCTCGTGTATCTTCGCTTTCTTTCTCTTCGTTTTCCGACGCTCTTCCTCGTTCTCCGCGTGTTACGTTAACGCGACGAGGAATATGTAAATTTTACTGGCTGACTCTCGCGAAAAGAGATATAGGACACCCTCCTCCCCCCTTCCTCCGGGATTTCTCGCACTCGACACACACCTGGAAAAACTGAACGCGTACGGTTTATGGTAGGCGATACGTCTTGGAGGAGAGTCATATTGGTCACGATGCTCGCGTACGAGGGAGAGATTGTCGGGTTCTCGAGACATTTGCCAGACGGCGCTCGTGCGGTAACTGTTGTATTCCGACACAGAGAGAGCGCAACACAATATTCAATACTTTATATGTAATATATTTAATTGTCAAATTGCAATTATCCGCAGTAATGAACATTTTTAAGCATTTGTGCGTTCGGTATTTTTGTGAAAACGCGTCGAAAGCCGACACGTACGTACGTGTAACGCAGAAAACAGAGAAAGCACATTTGACGTTACGTGAATTCTCCGATTTTCGCTCCGCTCCGGTGATATTTCGTTACTGTTCCGGCTGCGGCGGTGAGAGAAGAGACGAAAAAAAAACACGCTGAGTTGCGTTCTTTCTTTCTGTATCTCGATGTTCTGTCTCTCGCTTAACAAACTCGGAGCGCGGGCATTTTGCAAGGCGTACTGCGAGAACGGTTATGCGGTAAAAAGACCCGGTTACACTCACTCGGTTTCGGTCCTTTGTCAATCCCCGCGCGCGCATTCATTTTTCGCGAGAACGTCATCCAGCCGTTATACGACGGTTCTTTCACGCTTTCTCCTCGTCGTCGTCGTCGTCGTCGGCGCGACGACGAGCGGAAAACCACTTTTGCTATCACCCTCCTCCCTTCTCCACACTCCGCAGTACCTGCATATATGTACGTAACTGTTGTAACGAACCAGCGCGCGGCCGGCCGAAGCGCGCACTATTATTTTCGCGTGCTTTTAACGCGACTCTTCCGGAAAGAGCACGAGCGCGTTTCCTGTCGAAGCGGCGGAAGCGTAACTTCGACGACGTCATGAAATTCGACTCGGCGCGCGCACACAAAAGCCGTTGCCGAATGATTAAAAACTTGAGTCGCAAATTACTCGCGACCGGCTTAGCGGGGGGAACGCGCGTTGTTGCTGAGTAATTAAGGGAAGTCCGACGGTTTCGCGGTACGTTCTGAATTTTGCGAGAGTTTTTTTAGAAGTTTGTTCCAAGAAAAAATTTTTTTCAACTTTTTCGAGATTGCACTCGACGGTCGATTCTTTTTTTCTTGCAAACGTTGATTACATGTGCACTTGTTACTCTAATAGTTCGCAAGAATATTTAAGTTTTGCGTTGTTGATTCGTTTTACTGTAACTCTTTGTGGACAGATCTCAAAAATGACCTGCTAGTTGGACAAACCGGGTCTGTGAGTCCACGCGACTTTAAAGTCAATATTTTTTTAATTTCTTTTTTTTTGTAATCGAAAGTTTGAACGATTCTGCGTCGATAAAAAAATCTCTAGTATTTTCGAAAATATAAACGTTAAAAAAAAAACTAATTTTTACTAGAGACATCAATGAGCAATTTTTGAGTGGGTCTAGGAGACCCATGTCTGTTCGCGATAGGATTAATCATCCGTAAATAACTAATTGAACAAAAAATCAAATATCATGAGTAAATTATGTTTTTTTAGACACATTTTATGGATTTATAAAGAAACAAATTCATGATAATTGAAGATTACAAACGTTTTTTTGCCAGTTTTCATCGTATCTCAAAATACATTATTTTATCTCCATTGTTGGTGATTATTTTCACTGTTAGCGTCTGTCAATTTTTATTCATACACATAAAATAAATACTTATTTAATGACTCTGTTATTTCAAAATAACGAGACCGAACCGGTGTGAGACCGTAAATCGATTTTCGCACCGATTTCACGCATCCATCCGATTTATTCGCCTTTTCGCTTTCCGAAAGCTTCCGTCGCCGGACAATCGCCAGGGCGGTTCGTTTTTAGTGAACGCGTGAAATAACATGTTTTGGAGAAAATATTTCGTTTTTGAAATATACCGAACGCTATTCAACGCGGGCGGAGGCCGCCCGCGTTCTAGAGGGCATCCGAGTTTTTCTTACTTTTCTTCCCGCTTACCGCGTGCTCAAAGACGCTCGACAACGACGACGACGACAAACTTATTACTGCCGACTTTGTCGCTGCTCGAACGTATTATGGACACGCCGTCATTCATCATTGACTGTTAAAGGCTCGCGGCCCGCATCGAAGATCGCAACAGAATGGAAGAAGTCGGCAAATTGCAGAAAGCGCAGCGAACGTGGCTGTACCAATTTTTCTGTACGTGTTCGGTTTTTTTTTTTCGATATCCGTCGTCTTGGCCAGCGTGTGATAATGTGACGGTGTTGTTACAAAGGATGTAAGAATCTGGAACGTCTCAAGTCCCATTTCGCCTTGAGCGATCAAATAACTTATATAACTTATATCAAATAACTTATTCATCTGTACGTTTCGTTCTCATTTGCACAGCGTCGAAGATAATACGCACATAGACAGAGATCTTCAACAAAAAATTGTCTACTTAAAAGGTCCAATAAACGACTTATTTATTTAAAATGTTGATATTACAGAAGAAAAGCCTCGGTTGAAAAATCTTGATCTGTCAGATAGTACGAGGCGATACCGGTTGCAGGATGGTTTTGCGATGGTTCAATGGTCTTATTTATTTATTTTTTTCGGAAAATGGCGAAACATCGAAAAGTCTGGAAAGTCCGTGTACATTTGGATACACATGCATCTCTGGAAAGAGAAAGAATGCTCGTTCGTCTAGCTGAGTGACAGATACATATTATATACAGTCTTCAAAAATAGGTGGCCAAACTTTGATGTGTTTACTTTCTGTAAGGATGAAAAAAGGTCATGATAAAAAGTTTGGAAACTCTTTTTTTTCTTTCCTTTCTTCCATAAACGCAGTACGTGAGAGAATTTATTCTAAATGCTTGTAACTTGCTTAAAAAGAATTGCGGAAAATTATTTCCTTTCGCTACAATACACGCTTCGCATCGATGTTTCGGAGACATTCAAAACGTCCTGGTGCATTTCGAATTCTGTTACGTGCAGCAACAATACGAATTTTTTTTTAGAAAAGGCAGAGTTACCAAACCTACGTGACTTTTTGGTCTTTAGGAGAAGTAAAATACGATATCAAAGTTTGGCCGCTATTTTCGAAACACCGTTGTATATATCCGATGTCATTCAAACGTCGAAAACACGAATCTTTTGAGAAAACACCTGCATGAATCTGCATTTGACAAATATTGCAAAATATTTATATGTCATAGGAGCCGTTCACAGGATGTGCGGAAATATGCGTGTGTGTATATATGTATACATACATATATATATATATATATATATATATATATATATATTTGTTTCTGTGTAAATTTTACACGTGAGTTTTTTGAATTGAAATTTCAATTCTTAAAATCACATAGGATGCTAGATTTGCATCACATATATGAGAGACTCCGTATACCTCCCTAACTAATTTTAAAATATTGCGAAAAAAAACTCCTCAGCCAAGAGTCGAACCTGGAATCTCCGGGCTTTCCGGGCCGTTGCCTTTTCTATTCAGCGAATCTAGCATCCTGTATGATTTTAAGAATTGAAATTTCAATTCAAAAACTCACGTGTAAAATTTACACGGGAACAAATATATATACATATATATATATATATATACACGCATATTTCCGCACAACATCCTGCGAACGGTTCTTATGACCATACATATATTTCTTAAGTTTAGAAACTTCAGAGCCTAAAGATTCTTTATTAATTATTGCAAAATATTGTTTACGATTTTGACGTTTTGTAGGTTATTTTGTACAATCGTTCTGTTTTGTTGCCGAGGTACATATTCCTCATCAGACGTTTGAGTCTAGATTGCAAGATAATTTCTCTCGCTATTGTACTCAAGTTCCGGAAAATTGTAGGTTTCCTGAGTAATTTGTTTGCTTCTATTACAATTCTCACATCTAGATGTGCAATCCTTCAGTGCTCATTTGCTGAATATAATAATGTGTGATTTTTATATGTAAAAAATATATAAATTTCAATCCTCCGTCAGACCTCAAAAATAATCTACGAGTTAGTCACCGAGTCTGTGACTTTAAGATCGAACATCTCCGCGAAAACTCAATATTTTTTCAATTTCTTTTTTTTTGAGTCGAAAGTTTGAACACTTCTGCGTCGATAAAATAATTAATTGAAAAAATTTCTAATAGTTTCGAAGACATAAGCGTTTCAAAAAAGAAAACTAATTTTCTCTGGAAATGCCGACGCGCAATTTCTAAGTGGGTCTAAGAGATCCACGTCTGACTACGAAGGATTAATATAAAAAATAATTTTATTATGTATAAACACACAAGTTGTATAATACTATACTTTTTTGTATATATTGTACGTACAAGATGTTTTGTTATATATACATGTTTTTTTTTTTTATCGAGGTTTATTATATATAAATATTAATAATACCGGTGCCATCGGTCGACAAAGAGAGGATAACTCTCTCTCAAGTGATAGCCGGAGATAAGTCTCCGATACCTTTTAGCATTTACATTTCAATCGGCGTTCACAAAGCGATGCGACCGATCATGCGTTGCAAACGCGCATAGAAATCACGGGATTAATATCTCTCCGGAAATATTTTTGCGCGCGCGCGCGTGTGTGTGTGCGCGAGAGAGAATTGCGAATATAAATTGCGCGCATGGAAATGCAGCTCGAGTTATAAATCAGCACGACCGTAAGCCAGCTGGTCTCTCATGCGAATATTGCCACCATTTGTTTTTTTGCAAAACTCTCGAGAAATCAGACGTCAAACATTTATCCAAAAGACTCCAAAATTGCCGGCGAGTCAATCGTTCACTCGTACACGTTGCCGTCGTACAATTATATCTGTCAAATTTGGCCGCATACAAATTCTTTAAACGCATTATGATTTTTAACGACAATATTTCTGAAAAAAAATAAAAGTGCACGAGGTGAAGAAATAAAAAATACAAGAGGTTTTGCATGTTTATATATTTATATTTTTTTTAACAAACTTTTCGTGTTTCTTCATTTATACAATTCCTGCGATCGATCTGTTTTCTATCCTTCATTTTTTTTTTTTTTTTCACAATGAGTTAAACCTCAATGCACCGACACACGCACTGTCAAAATTTCGATTCAATGGAAAGTGTCTGATCCGATTTTGGAATCCGCGAACGACATGGACGTATCTTCGAACAACGTGAGAACGATACGTTTAACGATTGATGGAACAATAAAGTTTTTTTTTTTTTTTTTTACGAGACGAGGCTCGTAAAATAGCGACGATCGAACGTAACGTTGTCGTAACGAAGAGGCAAACGTTTAGAATCGAAAATAACGGGTTAAATTTCGACGCGAAGAGAAGCGTAGTTTCATAGCGAGTGTGACACACGTATCTGTCAATTAGCGCGACAGCAATTTCCACATGTTGAAGAAACGCGATAACATTTTCTGCACAATCGCGCGTAAAAAATGTGAATGAATATATACAGTTGGAAAAATTTAACAAAAGAATTTCTCGATGATTGCTAGCGTGACGCGCGACAGCTTTTATTCAAGAATCGTAATACGAGCACTATCAAACGAAAGTAAATAAAATTTCAGGCGAATAATCGGACGTCAAAATGTTCTCGCGGAAAAGTTTGTGATTTCTACGACACACTGACTGAGAAATTCGAAATGCGTATACGCACAAATACAAATTTGATGAAAAGTACGAAGCTAACGTGCGCGTTTCAAAAACGAATTTCACAACGACGACGCCCAAGTCGCACTTGCACCACGCCGCGGGAGAGCGAAAAATTAAAGAGTAAATTCAAAGACAACCGACTCAAAGACGATCTACGCAGTACATGTCACCGACACTGACGCACTATCGACATTTCTAAGCACACGGAAAGAGAGAAAATTACGTGATGCGTGTTGATCGTGAGACAAACGAGAGACAAAACTCAAATTGCTTCCGCAGCGCGTTGCTGTTGGAAGAACGAGGAACTCGGACGCTTATTAAAAACTCCGCTTATCGATCCGGTGACTCACACGCACAAATAATGCGAAAACATCTGAGGGAATCTCGGAAAAAGAAAGTGAAAGAGAAAGAGAGAGAAAAGAGAAAGATAAAATTCCCCTTGAACCGTCCGAGACACTTCGAATCTCCTTCTTGTGCTCAATTCTGCAACAACACTGTTGAAAACACCTGCGACGAACAAGTTCGGTCTTCGAAGGGAGAGAAAGCAGCGATCTCGTCGGGGACTTGTAAAATCGAAGCGATACAGAAACCACGCGAAACGCACGCCGCGACGGCCGGCGACCAAGTGCCGGCCGTACGCCGCGGAGGGTCGCTCTGGCGGCCGTGGCGTCCTATTGGACGGCGGTGCCCCACCGCGCGGACTTGCCCCTGGATCGGACGAATCGGAGCGGCGAGAGCCCCGACGAGCGGCGAGACCGCGTGTGCACCCACGCAGGGCGGCTCGTGGCTCGAGGCTCGCGGCAGTCACTCAGTCAATCAGTCACTCAGTAGGCCCGCGGCGCGCCACGAGGTGGGATCTGTGAACGTTGTGCAGTGCGCGCCCTCTGGAAAGGATAACGCATTATTTATACACGCGCGTCCGCGCGCGCGGATTTACTTACCACGCGCCGCGAAGAGGCTCTTTCTCTGTTATCTGTGCCGGTCGGTCGGTCGTCGTCATCCGCGGGGTTTCGTGCGCGCGTTTATTGCTCCCTTATCTTCGACACGTTCGGGACGCATTCACCTCCGTGTTGATGCTCGCTATCGGTACGGTCGGACCTGCGAGTCTGAGCGGGCGAACGCTGCTGTTTCGCGCATCGTCGCGTCGTGTGGGACGTCGCGTCAAGATCGCGTCGTCCTCGTCGTCATCATCGTCGTCATCGTCATCGTCGTCGTCGCAATCGCCGTCAGCATTGGTCCGGATGTCCTGGCCGAGCTGAGACATCGCGTACTTTCCCTCGCGCGGGGTGCCGAGTAGTAGTGTGTGCATTAACGACGAGGTGGTGTCAGCGGCAACGCGCGAAACGATGTGCGTGACAGCCACGCCGTTGAGCGCGACGAAGATACTGAAAGATACCGCGAGCCGGCAGCCAGCGAGGACTACTGTCGCGAGTGGTGCACAGGTGCAAGGATTAACAGGCGGTGGCAACAACCACAACAACAATCACCACCATCGCCACAATGCCGGCGAGTCGGACAGACCGCAGCACACGTCGATCATGTAAATAATGAATTAACGTTTCATTCTTTCGTTTCTCTCTCTCTTTCTCTTTCTATCTCGTTCGATGACGTCCAATGTTTTGACAACGAATTCGTACGTACGTACGTACGTACGTCGACCGATCGCGCGCTTGTACGATCCTTTGAGTGTCAAGGTCGTCGCGCGCGCGACGCCAGCAGCGGTGAAAAGTGTCGCGCGCGCGCTCGAGTCTTATTTCCCGCTTCGAAACCTGTGATAATTGCGCGCACAGAAACACATCACATCTGTGATGATCAATGAAGTTGTCTAATTTTCTCTTCTTTTTTTTCGCGCGTTCATTTAAGAGATTGCGAATTAATCTCCGCACAAAGATCTCGCACAAAGAGAAAGTTAATAAAAATTGTTTTACGTCAATGCGATTATTAGAGACGTGCGCGATTGTTTTGCGACATTTTGTTTTTTGTTTTTTTTTTGGCGAATTGCACATTCGCGAAATTGACATTCAAAAGATCAGTCGCGCACAGCCGCCGGCACGTATTGACCGATAACAAAATATAAATATATTGCTCGATGTAATGAAAATATCAACAAGACTCTCGCCGACAACATCCGAATTTCGCGTTGTCGCAATCTCTTCTAGTTGTGCTCCGAAGAAAACAGTGCGAAATCACGCGTTGATTCTCGAATATGAGACGCTTTTTTTTTTTAATCTATTTATTAATTTTCTCGAAGAGAAGATGAGGAAATTTAGTTGAGAGATACGCAAACGCGTTATGTATATCTAATCGTCGCGTGTTGTGTGATTCATTGACTTGACAGAATCTTTTTATGTAAATAATATTCTCTGTTAAGTCAACAAACTACCAACACGCGACGCGGTTTTAATAATTCGTTGAGGTTTTTAATAACTCGTTTAGAGTTTTAATTGACAATTCGACTTGGGATCTTAATATTTACATTAACGCGTTTTTTTGTTTTCGCAGATTTGTTATCGAACCGTCTCGATGCGAAATATATATATATATATGATACACCATGTATCGATTATTGATGTATCGCGTAACGTTCGCACTACGCGTCCGTCGCCTATCCCCCGTACAATATAATTTAACGTCGCATGCACGCGCTTATTACTCGGGCTGTGACTCACTGTGTGGATTCGTAAATCTCTCGAATAGTTCTCGATAGTATCGGTCTCGGCACGTGCCATTCGATATGCACTCTACTCTGCTTACACGAGTTTGCCTTGCAATTCTGTACGAATTATGTGAAGTGTCTTTGGGAATATTTTATCTCGATGCTGCCGGAATGAGAAAGAGACGATCGCGCCGCCACATTTTTTCGCGTCCAGAAAAACGACTTCGGAATATTATCGTAGAAAACGAATAGAAGTGAGAATACGTGGGTGTCTGCTTTTATTTGAATGAAAGACATCTTTATTTTTTCAATTTATTTTTCATACGTTAAAAACAGTTTTTCTTTTAAACGAAAAATCCTATCCTTTTTGGAACACCGTAACACGTTGAATCTCTACACTGTTCATTAATCCTGTAGACTTAAAAAAAAAAAAATCTACGAGACTGGGTCTGTGAGGCTCACGCGACTTTGAGATCGAATGTCTCTCCGCGAAAAATCGATATTTTTTCCATTTTTTTTTTGAAAGCTTGAACGATTCTGCGTCGATAAAAAAAAAACCAAATTGAAAAAAGTCTCTAGGAATTTCGAAGATAAAAGCGTTTAAAAAAAAAAAAAAAACTAATTTTTTCTAGAAAACGTCGATGCGCAATTTTTGAGTGGGTCTGGAAAACCCAATCTACGGACGAAGGATTATTTCAAATAAGTGCTCGATAACTCTATAATTACTTACGAGCGATTGATAAAATGTTTGAACGTAATTTTAAATTAAGTTCAATGCGCGAGTCAATTATTACAATACTCGGCTCGCATTGGCCTTATTTTGAAATTTGTCACGAGCTTATTTATTTAAATGAGTTAAAACGTCAATGCTTTTGCATACGGGGAAATCCATTATGTGCCTGACTGTTCGGAGTCATTTCGAATCTCTCAAAACGAGATATATATATATATATATATATGTATATTAAATGTTTATAATCAACATCATTGCAAATTCTGTTATTTAATTTAACGTTTCCGGCAGTCATTTCGTATAATTCGTTAGTCATAAACGTTAGTTAATATGTATTCGCGGTTCATTAATATTTATTCCGTAACGACCGGGAGGATCACATTGACTGCGTTTGTTTAATGAAATGTAAAAGCTAGTATTCATTCCTCGATGAATAACCCTCAAATAATCGCATCGGCGGCGCGCATACGAACACGCGCACGCACACGCACACGCGCGAGCAATAGGTACGCTAAATCGCCTAATTTCGCTTTAATCATAAAATACGCATTCCGTATCGATCTCCTTCGCTCCAATGACGCGGATATATATATCTGCGCGATAAATCTATCGGAAGATTATTTAACAAAATCGCGCTATATTTTATTTTAGATTTTACAAAAATACTCACACACACAACGGCGAGAAAACGCGAAGATTAAAATTCTCGTCTCAAGTCACATCTAGTAACTGATCAAACGAAACGAAAGCACGCAATAATAGACAAACTTCTGCTCGTTATTTCGCCATCGATTTCGACTTAAAACAGTTCTAATTCGCGATCGTTAGCCGATCCAATTATATTGTGACACATTCGTGAAATTATTCATTTTGCTGATAAAGAAATGTCGATACGCCTGTCTATAATTTGATTTAGAGATTGTGATTTGCGCAATTATTTGACAAATTTTGGCGGATAAAATGTAATAAAAAAAAAAATCTTGTTGCTTCTAATTTATTTCGACGAATAAAGTGAAAAAAAAACCTGTCTGTCTCGATTTTTATGAGAATTTACCGGTAAAAGGTTTAACGCGCAAAATCTCGCGCGCAGATGCGCAACAAGCACGAAATTGACAAATCGGCGCGTATATATATTTAACGGCAATGCATCGTAGGCGAACGACTGACGGGACGATAGAATTGCTGACAGTCATTTGTCACTAATGATCAATTACGCTTTACACACCTCGATTTGTCGGCATTACGCGGATCCGTTTTACGCCGTAGCCGCCGCCGCTACACGTTATTGCCGGAGCACGCGACGCGCGAAACATGTCAGAAATTATTGCGGCGACCCACATCCGCCTGACAAACTGTCGATGTTTCGGTCAGTTCGCAATTGAGCGCGCGTGTTACAGTTTATCGTCAACAATTAATTATACCTCGCCCGGCGGTGTGCGTGTGTGTGTCGATAATGTGATGCGTCGCCGTTCGTGTAAACCGTATACAGTAACTTTTTCACGGACGACGACGGATACGTTTGGTTCGCATTTTTCCACCAAGTGTCGAAAAGCACACATGAAATATTTTCAGAATAGTTTTTTTTTAAATGTAATATGCAAGTTGCAAATATAAATATTGTTTTGTTACTCAAGGTAACATTAAAAAAAAAAAAAAATTACGTTTTGTCATTTACATAAGTCTTGTCGTGTAACATTATTACAGTATACGGAATGCAATAATTTATGTTCTTTCCGCAAATTGCGCGAGTTGAAGCCGCGTGTTTACCGAGCTATTTTCCCTGACGGTAATCGTCTTCTTGAATTTTTTAACGGGGACAGTCCGAAAAATTTTCATCCGAGTGGGCGGAAATTCCCGTACTTGCGGATTCATAAATTCAACGTAGCCCATTCGCGTATTTACTTAACCCCTCCTTCCCCCCTCCTCTTTTTCGTAGTCCGCCCGAGTATCTCAACTTGGACGACATTCCGTTATTGTCGGGTTTAGAGGGCAGCGTCGCGAGAAGGAGAAAATACTTTTTATTTCAAGTTGTCGCGCGCCGGGCTTGCGACTGTCTCCTCCCCTCCCCCCCCCTTCCGGAAACGTATAAAATTCATGTTTGTAGTGATGCGTTCTCATGCAAACACACATGCATGTGCGCATTGAATTTGCAGTTTTATTCCAAGATTTCTTTTTACGAGCCGAACTTTGCTTCTTTATCGAAAATTCCCAGACGACAATTTTCCATATATGTATATTCTATACTATATGTTTCTGTAATATATTGTTGTAAAAACTCAACAGTCGTGCATATTGTTTGTTCGTTTGTTTTTATAACTCTACTTTTTCCAGACGATTCTCAGAAATGAGAACATGGTTGATATTTTTTATTAACCTCCCTTCGTGGACAGACATTGGTCTTTCAGACACACTCAAAAATTGCGCATCGGCGTTTCTAGTAAAAGTTAATTTTTTTTAATGTTCAAACTTTTGATAAAAAAAAAAAAATTGAAAAAATATTGATTTTCCGCGGAGATATTCGATCTTAAAGTCTCACAGACCCAGTTTGTCGTCATTTTTGAGGTCTGTCCACGAAGAGTTAAGGTTGTATTCAGGGTAAGATAAAAGATATGCGAGATTATTCAAATTTTGTCAGTCAGTAGATAATATTAAAAAAAAAAAAAAAAAATTGTGCAAAATTTCAGCACCTTTGCGAGCCTATGGGATTTCAAGATATTCTGATAAACTAAAAAATAACTGTAGATGTAGATATGCCGTAATTTTGAAACTTTTTGCAGCTCTTAATAAATATCTTAAAAACAAATTCCGCTTGAAAAAAATAGTCATTTCGAGAATATCACATAAAATATAAATTTATATTTTGCTAAAATTAATAAAAATATGTATTAATTATACATAAAACAATTATATTTGTTCACGCATCAATTGTTACGTTTGAACGAATTGTTATGATTAATAAATTTCCAGTTTTTCATTTATCTTACGTTGCAAGTAGGGTACAATCCTACCCAAAAGTATCAAAAGTGAACACATTAAAATTGCACAAAATATACGTAAAAACTTTTCTGTAGTCATTAAAAGTATAATAAATAGTTTTTCTTTAACCTATTTTAGTGCAAATAATACTTTTCCAGCAAACAATTATTATCTAAATATTAAAATAGGTTCGATTTACGCTATGTTTCTTAAATTTTTGACTGAGATCTTACCCTTAAGTGTACTGAACTAATAACTACAAAACTGAATAAGAAGCATCGTAATTTTAATAAAAACTTTTTTTTTTAAGAAATCTTAATCTCTCGGTAACGTTCGGTACAGTGTGTTTTCGCGCGCGTAATTGTTTTCTTAGATACCTACTCGTTATATGTTCGACCGCGGTCCGGGTTCGGGATATATATTTGTCTGAAAACTTCCTTTTCCCGCGAGGAAGGAAAGAGAGAGAGAAAGAGAGAGAGAGAGAGAATATATACAGCTCGCGCCGAATCGATTTTATATGGTCCCAATACGCGGAAGTTACAAATATTTCTGCGGACATTAAGTGCGCCGTATTTCACAAGATCCGTCGATGATAAATTTAGAGTTCTGTAAATGTTTCCGCGGTCTTTCGTATTCGATGACTCTCTCTCTTTCTCTCTTTCGTATTTTTCCTATAACAGTTTTTACGGTCTTAGTCATCTCGCGGAAAGTAGCTTTATACGGCTTTACTTATTTTCTTCACCAGGTGGGCGGTGGGTTTATACTTTTCTCGCTTTTAATCCGACACGAAAAGCTACTCCCGGATTTTTACGTTAAAATCGAACATAAAAACGTCACGGTTCGCGGATCATTTCGCGCGCGTCACGGATAGGGGTATATCCGCTCGGAT
Organism: Pseudomyrmex flavicornis; assembly: GCA_014825475.1. Taxonomy (NCBI): domain Eukaryota; kingdom Metazoa; phylum Arthropoda; class Insecta; order Hymenoptera; family Formicidae; genus Pseudomyrmex; species Pseudomyrmex flavicornis. The sequence goes on from QVNW01000506.1 coordinate 24,995, forward strand.
CGGAAACAATCGAAAATCATTCCGCGCGCTACGTCATTATATCGCTCGCGTGGTTGGGTTGCCGCTCGAGTCGGTTCTCGAGCGGCCGGCCGTATGAATCTCGCGATAATTTATGGTGCCGGCGACGACGTTGAACCATATTGAATGCGGAATTACGCCCCGGATGTGCCCCGCCCCGACGAGAGGGCGCGGCGCGCGCGACCCCTAAATATCAAATTACAAAAACGTATATACGTACTTCACCGCCGCGCGGCAGCGTGGTAGGTAATTATTATGCGCGCGGTCATCGCAGACAACGCACGAATAATCCCGAATTACGAGTCGAGCAACGCGAGGGGTGGCAGGAGAGAGAAGCGGAACTGAACACGCATCTAACGGTGAATGTGTATATGTACGTGCGTGTTTGACCGTCGCGAAAGTCAGGGATAAATTTCAACCGACAAATTTCACGACTGCAGATATGCCCGTGAGCCAGGTAGTGAACAAAATTGATTAAATTCATCAACACTGCAACATATCGCGTGATATATTTGTTGTTAAACCGAGCGGGAATCCCGATGATACGGAATGATCCAGTTTAAACTTTAGGATTTGTTTTATGAATAAAACGCTTAACGAAATTTAGAAAATTTGAATTTTGTTGCCATCAAGATACAGACTTGGCAATTGTGTGGTATGAAACGCAATATTGATCAAATGCCCGGCGTCTCCGTTGACACGATACCATTCTTTTCGACAAGTTTTTTTTACAACTTTTTCACATAATTCCGGTTCTGTTTCAGCAATAACACGTCGAATGTTATTTTTTCAGCTCTGGAATCGTTGCTGATTTTTTCATATAAATCTTTTCTTTTTCTAAGGTAGTTCTATCACGTAGGGTCGGATTTCGTGGGTTGCTAAAAGGGATTTTTCTATTACATCTATTACTTTAGATCAATTTATTAAATCGAAATGGTCGATAAACGTTATTATTATTTTTTTTAATGTCTACTTTTTAGACAGTTTGAAGATATATTTAGTAGTTTTTGGAAAAGATCTCAAGTCTATAA
>QVNW01000507.1:0-82262 GCA_014825475.1 Pseudomyrmex flavicornis
ATTAAAATTGTATATGCGCGCCTGTACTAAAAGTGAAAATTTGCACAAAGTTTTATTCTTATGAATTTATGCAATATGTATCGTAAGTTTATATCGCACACACAAATTTACCGTAATTAATAAGAAAATAAAACAATGTTAGTACGTTTTGCGATTATGTCCTTTTCAATGTCTTACCTGACAAACAAGAGAATATTATTTACGCAGTAGATCTATCTCTTGTTTGTTAAATACATACAATGTTCAATAAATTTTTCAATCGATTTGATTCATCGGAGATGCATAGATTTTTGTAAGGAATAAAAAATTTACCCGTAATTTACCCGTCGCTTCTCAAAATGTAAACGATCAACGATACGTCGTTTGCGGTACAACGATTCTCTTGCTTCGCGTACGCATTACGTAACATACGGAACGGCCGATTTATAAATCGGATAGAGTCGGTCTCTTGTAGTGGTCGCGCGCGAGGAATTACGTAGGCGTCTACTCCGGAGACTTCAATGCCAGATACAAGGCTCCGCGAGCGCAAAGCAAAGCGCCAGATGCTGATGAAGCCGTAGCCGTATCTCTATATCCCACTTGTACGTATCCACGGCGAGGCTGATGTTTTTGTGTTGACGCAAAAAAAGAAAAGGGACGGCGCAAAATTGTCGTTCTTCGACCAAGCCGCTTTTATCGCGATCATGGCGGCCGGGGAATAGCTCGGTTATTAAAATTAAAATGTTGCGAGTTACGACGTTGCAGAAAAATTTTAACGATATAAAATTGGAAAACAAAAAAAAAGAATTACATAGCATAGAGGATATTGAGAGAGGCAATATAACTTTCGCGCGCGGTTGAAAATAGCGAGACAAGACGTGTCGTAAGACGTGTTGGTCGCCGGCATTATCGGTCACCTCGAACATTTCTCATCGACGGCCTCAAGATTCTCTGTCGTTAAAGATTCTCGGCTGTTAAAAAATTCGGAGACCGATGGGGGCACAAACGAGTATTCGCGAGAAGAACCTTGCTGTCCACGGCCGAGGCATCCATCGGTCAGCTCGTATTTTCGGAGGTCAGTAACCAGAAGAGTTGGAAGCCGCGCTCGCGTATGCTGTTTGTGAGGAGGCAGTAGACGGAAGAAGAAGCCTATGCGCCTGTATACACCAACGAGGACAGAGGAAAATACACAAGACAGAGCGAGAAAGACAGAGTGAGAGACAGAGAACAAGAGAAGTGGGACGACTCAGCAGACAGGGAAAAGAACAGAAAGAGAAACGAAACAAAAGATAATTGATGATGATTTTTCGCGATTTAGCGAAGTGTGATTTATACATTATATTTATTTTCTCTTCTCTCTCTCTCTCTCTCTCTTTCCCGATCAATTAAAATTGAAATAGAGCGAGAACGAAAAAGAAACTCGAAGAAAACAAAGAGAACGAAACTGATGGCGTAAGAGATCGAGGAATTAGGAAAACACGAGCTTCCACGGAAGAAGAAAAAGACGGTGTGTCGAGAAGGGAACTCGGAGCGAAAAATGAAACAGGCGACGAAGACGAAGGAAGAAGGCAGCGACGATTCGAGAGACACAGGGCACGGCGATAAGGAGGACGAGGAAAGGGGGACCCGAAACAGGCGAAAGGTATACGAGAACGAGGTAGAGGAGGTAGCGGGAGAGGAAGTGGAGGAAGAGGTGCAAGAGGAGATAAAGAAGGCGAATGGCAGCGTACACACAGGAGAGAAGAACTCGATGCCTGAAAACGAGGGTGGGGAAGAGTACCGTTGCTCCTGTCGATGGGGAATGCCGGCACAAGCCCGCACGAACGAAACGAATAGCCGCCTGTGCGCCTTGCGCGAGTAAGTGCTAACACGGGAGAGAGAACCAACAGGCAAGGAAAGGCGGCAATGTGAACGCGGAGAAGAACGAACGAGAGAACGAAGAAACGAGCGAACAAACGTAACGACGGACAAACGTGCGAAAGGAAGAAGTAGAGAGAGGCAACGCGAGGTGTTCACCATAGTGCCGTAGAGAGAGAACAGAAACTCTTGCTTTAAGAGTCAGCCCCATCGTGATCGTGGCATTGCCTCCTCTTCCTTCCTCGGTCCCCTCCACATACGCACAACACATATGCATCCGCGACCGCGATACACGCGGCTTACCTGTGTGGTCGGTCACACACACGCGAGCAAGAAGATTCACCTAGACTCACCTCAGCCACTTCTGATACCCGTCAGTTGAAACCACGCGGCTTAGCACGGTGTACACGACCGTGTACGTCAAGGACGAAGCGGCCTCTTCGACTGCCGAATTAAGAGAAAAAAAGAAAAGAGAGAGAGAGAGAGAGAGAGAGAGAGAAAGAGATCCTAAAGCACGCGATTACGAGAGGGCCGCACTCCCAGTTCGACCGCCACCTCGTGACCGGCAAACACGCCGCGCGTTTACGTTGAAAACAGAGTGTAGAAAATACCGAACATTAGTGACATTGAGAAACGAAATATCGTTTGCTTCCTAGTTAGTGTTAAGAATTTGTAGAACCAATTAGTAAGGATTGTCTACAGTGAACAAGTAGTTGGACAGCACCGGATATGTCAGTGGCTTTAATGTGTGAACTTTGATAGTTCTGTCGTGAGAGGATTCATCGTCTTCCGGGCAGACAGGAGTCGCACAAAGTGAGTTTGTTTGTTTGTTTGTTTTTTTTATTAATTGTAAAATTATATTATTTTGGAAAAAAATTAAAAGCCAAAGTGCACAGCTCTACTTTTTGTAACTTTAAATGAACGCCAATTAATACGTCGCTTAAATTTGCGTTATGAGTATATATATATTTTCTGTGACACAATTATAAGCTTGACCTCAGACTGACGTAGCTGTGTCACGCGTTGTATAATTTAGAAAAAAAATTAGAGTTTGCATTTTTTTACAAGAAAGTGAAATAACTCATCACAATGCTCTCTGGAGATCTTTTTCTTTCTAAAAATCACGTAAAAGAAATAAATATAAATAAAGCTATATGTAAAGTTTTTGAATTTTATAAATGTTTCTTCTTGAAGAAGTCAAATTCGAGATGATGATCCAAGTACACATAAAAATTACGTCATTGGAGCGAGTATGAAAAAAATCTATTTGCTTCTGAAAGACGAATCTGAGTTATCAGATCGTGAGCAATGCACAATGGCTATGAAATTATTTAACGATTTTATAATGATGAAATCCTTGAATCGTGTACTTTGTTTTGCTTGTCGACAGTTTTTGCATCAATTTTCTGTAAAAATTAATTTTCTGTGAAAATCAGTTTTCTGTCTCGAAATTGTGATTAAATAGATTTCTAGATTTATGTAGAAGTAAAATGTGTTTATATAATAACATTTTATATAACACATTTGTCAATGAGCAAGCAACGAGTATCTGCGATTATCAATTAGTATTATCAATGCGAAGCGTTGTGTTTAACATTCAATATTCATTATTGAATATTCGTAGATGTAATATAACATATGAGTAAGCGACTACGGTGCTATAAAGTTTATTAATTTAATTCATACGTGTCAATATAGAAAGCAGAGTTGTTTCAGTTCTCTACATACGTACCATAAGTCTAGTTCGATAGAAACATCTCGATTCTTAATGTCTGAAGTAAATCTTATCTGTCTATTTAAATTAATGGACATTTCTGAGAAACATTTTTGATATCTAAATATTAATTAAATAGACAATTAAATACCAATAAATTTGAAAAAAAGAAGAGAATTAAGCGAATATTTGTTGTTTGTCTGATTAGTATCTAGAGTATTTAGGAAGCAAGCACCTTATCTACATCTAATGTAGTCCGTTCTAATATAGTTCGTTCAATGACGGAGATTCGCATGTTTTTTTTTTTTTTTTTTATTACAACACAGATCCAATTATATTTTATTATCATTGCAGTATAACTTAGCGATATGGCAAATTGAATTAATATAGCAGACAATTATCGTCGAATGGCTGGTCAACAGTAAACGCTTTGCTCACACACGTGAAATAAACTCGAGCGCAAAATTCGTCATCGCGGTTATTGCTAGCACGCGTTTGCGAATTTATCGGAAAACCGTTATAGTCTATACGGATCGTCATAAATAAATCAGCTATTGACAATACGCGCCAATCTGGTTAAACCGCATTAGCTCGATCATTTTTATAGCCGCGCAATTACGCGCAGTTAATAATACGACAACTCACTTGCCAATATAAATGGAATTGAAACAAAATGAACGAATTTAGCCGCAATACGACGGTCAAGTACGGCAATTACGCAATTTTCCATAACGGTCCGTCGAGACGCAGGCCGCGGCGTCGACAAAGCATGCCGAATAAAACGGCGAGCATAATCGCGCGGAACGAAAATGAATATATACGAGGCAATACTTTGAACCTTTCGATATATGCGTTATGTCACGAGAGATGCTCTTCGAATACAGAAAGTGTTTCTTCACGCTTGTTCCTCGAGATCTCCCTAACAGCACGGGGACCAAGTCAAAAAAGTGTGAAAAAAAAAGAAACAATGCAAGTAGAATCTTGTAAAATATCACAATACCAAAAATATATTGAGAAGGATAAGGGAGAAATAAAATTTTACAACAACCAGTATCACATTCCGCATTTTATCAATAGCATCTAAATTATCTGTCGTAACGAAACCACCGTTAAACCCACGTATTCCCTAATATGACATAACGGTGTCCCGTTGTGGTTCCCCACTTTTTCTTCGACCGAACGAAATTTTGTCGACACCGTAACCGACCGAGAGAAATTTCAGCTTGAAAAAGTGATGTTTTTATTTTCTCAACAAAATTTTACTGTACGATAAAAAAGGAAAGGGCGGGAAGAAAAAAAAATGAGAAAGTGGAAAATTGTTCAGACATCGAAGGATTACGAGATATAAGAGAAGCCAAGAGCGGAAGTCCTTTGTATCCACGACCCACGTTTCCTTTCAGTCGCTTTAAAAAGGAATATACGAAGATTTGCCATTATTCGAATGTCGCATTGCACGATTTAAATATCATTAAAAACAGAGATGAAACGCTAATAATTTTAACCTGACTTTAATTATCAGAAAATGTTATAAAGTCGCGAAATACAGGAAAACACACATAAGTAATTACATTAAGTAATTAATTCTTAAATATTCGCATTTATTAATTATTTTATAATCGTTATTCAAATTATTAAATAAAAAAAAAACAAATATTGTGTTATTAAAAATATAAACGCAAACTCTTATTAAGTGAATTAATTTACATGTTTCTGATTTGGTATGTGCAAAACCGCATGAGCAGTTTGGATGCATAAAAAATTAACTGGTTGCCTGCGAATGGGCTACGTAAATTTAGGAAAGATCATTAAGTGTATTAGGAATTTCCCATTTTCGATCTACTTACACAATTACGAGTAAATAGATTTCGTACGTAATTGATTTGCGTCTGCTCGTCAGAAAAAAGAAGTAGTAAATTAAGTAATTACATTCAATCAGAAAAGAAATCTCCAGAAATCTCTTTCGATTAAAGAAAGTTCCAGAATCTTTCCGTGATAACGCGCTTAATTTGAACTCAGAAGCAAAACAAATAATTCAATGTACGAAAAATATAAAACTTGTATAACTTTGACGTAATTTAGCACTGAATTATATATACTTTTCGACGTTTCGTCTGTATAAAAAATTACTGCGTTAGTCTATATTTTTGCAACATTTCTGTACATGTATAATTCAGAAAACAAAAATATTTTTCAGAAAATACGAATTTAAGATTTTGCCCCAGATGTTTCGCTTGTGCGCAATGGGAACTTTTCCAAAATCACATCAATTACTGATCCAGCATCGTTTCTATCATAACATTGTGATATCCAATAAATATCCCGCAAGCTTGAGATCGCAGGACTAAGGATATCTTTGAGATGCGCTCGACCGGTACCGTTTCCTCGCGTGTTACAGGATAAGTGCTTTTCGATTTTGAGAATGGCACGCCGTGAGAGAGGATAATGACGCCTGCAGGTGCCTACTAATGTGACATAACGGTATCCGCAGACCGCGGTTCGTATAGCCGCGGTCACTGCGAGCTTGCGTATATGTAATCATTTTGGGGTGGGAGGTGGAACGGGGGGAGGAAGAAGAGGTGATGTTGAAGAGAGAGAAAGAGAAAGAGACAGAGAGAGAGAGAGAGAGAAAGAGAGAAAGAGAGAGGAGAAACAGAGAGGAGGGGACGGTCGATTTATTGGAACGGTCGTTGCACTTTTCGTACGGAGGGGCACTGATCGAAAAGATCCGTACTTTCTTGCGCGTCCGCGAAGCGGCCGAAGAGATCCACAGATACTCTCGTTCCTCATATCGTTCGATCTAATCCGATGTTTTATTTATCGACACGTCTTCTATCATCGATCGCCAATTAAGCGGCAACGATGTACCGTTACACCGAGAGAAAACAATTAATTTTATCTTTATTATCACAACAATATTGTTATTACTAAAACATCACCCGAACAAGAGGAGAATATTAGGATCGCAACGGTGTCTTTAAAATGGTGTGCAAATACAAATATATATAGCACACATCGTAACATATAAGTAGAAATACAATTATAAGATAATTTCGCAGTTAAAACTTCGCGAACTGTTTTCGTGAATTTATTATGATCACTTGCGCATCTTATTTTTTAATGGTAATTAATTCGTCTGGCGTCACATTTTGCAACGGTGCTATAATCTAATCAACGGGAAATCGAACTGCGCGACGCGGCTTTCTCCGTCTTTAAAAAAAAAATCAAGGGTGGTCGATGACCGTGTCGTTCCTAGGTTCTAGCCTAGATTCGTCGTCTGCCGCGGGCGAGCGGCGAGGCTGAAAGTACCGTAGCGCCATTTTCTATGCAAAAATTGCGCTTGTCCTGCGCGATTCCGCGATAATACACACGCCGAACCGTAAAGTATTACGCGCTACCGTAACGATGACCGGCCGTCGCGTGTGTACCGGGTGTCTCGTTCAGAATAAAATCTCTTTCTCTTTCTCTCTCTTCGTATTCCACAAATATACTTTTTGTCATTTAATCTTATAAGTTTATTATTTATTTTGATGACAAAGCAAGCAAGAAATTTTTACATCGTCTCGGTAAAATTTAAACTTTAAGAATTTTTTATTCAATATAAATAATAAAAAATCGAATTAGAAAAAGAAGTTCGATTATAAATTAAAAATAAGATTGAGAATCTTCAATTTGCTGATATCTTGTTTTTCGGAAAAATTTATTAATTTTATATATTTTTTACATAATTTTTTAAAAATATTTATATTAATTATTTACGGAGAATATATTGTTTTTATTATTACTACTGTAATAATAAAAAAAATTATAGTTGTTACTGTAATATTATAGTTGTTACTGTTTACTTATATTTTACGGAAGAAGATTTTCTCGTTTGCCATGAGAGATCTAGCGGCCGACACGCCGAATTAGTGCAAATTTTCTCTCGACGACCGGAGTGCAATAAACTCGTCCTGCATTTTCTGTGTGGCGCGCTAGACTCTTCGAAGTATTACGCGGTACCATAACCCCGATTATGTACTGTCTATAGGGTGACTCCAAAACGCTTGCTAGACTTAAAATGCGTGATTGTGATGTACAATAAATTATACGACAAATATGTTCTATCTTTTTCTTGCTTTCTCTTTCTCTCCTTCTCTCTCTTTCTTTCTTTCTTTCTCTCTCTATATACTGAAACTCGGAAGTGTTACGTTTGTCTATACCGAGTGCCGCTAGATTACCCATGAACGAACGGCTCTAATACGCGCACGATCAGTATGTTGAGATAAAAATTCAGAAACAATAGGAATTAAGTTGAATTCGTGTCAGCCACGTTATGGAGACATGACACAACTCGTGACAAATAAAAATGCGCCGGCACAATATGTATTCAGATAATTACATGTCACATCCGTGAAAAAAAATCAATGTTTGTTAAACAAAGAACAGCGCAATCGTCATTTTTTACCGAAATGTAAAAATTACGTCTTTCCATATTTGTTTCTATTTTTATTACAAAACGACCTTAAGATATTTATGACTAAATTACTGCTCCGTTTTGAATAATCTATATAGATAAAGTCGAAAAACACCTGCGACGTTCAAAACAATTTGTCAATCAATTTTTTCCTCTTAAAAGTTTACTTAATATTTACCAGAGAAAAATTGGTAAAATTGAGAAAGATCACCGTTAATCATAAAGTAGCGTTAACGCGATTTTAAATTTCTAAAAATGTATTTTTAATATTTAACAATCAAAATATTCTTAGTGAACTTTTATAGATTTTTTTCAAATTTTCGAAAATTTTAGTGTTTACAAACTTTTAATATATTTTCTTGTCGAAATTATGGAAGATTATCAATGAAAACGATGAAAGTGTTGCTTCTTTCTATTTGCAATATGAGCCTACTCGTCGATGGCCACGGCCGTGTGCAGTCATTATGCCGCGCTTCCTCGTTCTCACTTACCCCGCGGCTCGCGGAATTCATCGCGATAAAATTCTCATCGCGGCCCCCGTGCGAAGCACCGCACCTCGGATCGTCAGCATCTCGGAATATGCGCGAGCCAAGTTATACGAGCGTGTTTATCGTAAGAACGTATCGCTAAATCCTTGCTTGTTTACGAACGGAGATCTTGTTAAGCTTCCATTCCCGCGTATATGTCGTCAATTCAGTGGCAAAAATTGCGCACCAAGCAACAAATAGCCACGAACAAACAATTTTGTTCCCTGTACAATGACGTACGCACATCAAGAAGTATATTGTTTATCAAAATGTGCATTTGATAAAAATATAAAATCAGTAAAGTCAGTTTTATTATTCTAACAATTAAAATTACAAAACAGGCCAAATAAATTTTATATCAAAACCGGAACATTTAAATTCTTTTAAGATTGTAAATTCACCGATGAAGAGAGAGAAGAGAGGGCTACCTTTTCCTCATCTTCTCTCTCATTGCAAATTCACGATCCAGATAAAAATTGACGTAAATCGGCAGAAAATCGAATTGCGGAGGTCAAAGCGCGCGTCGAGCGTCGAAGTATCACGAGGCGCGCTTATATACCGGGTGTCTAGCAGTGAGAGGACGACATTCGAGAGGATAGGAAGGAAGACTTACTCGGCCGCCGAGGAATCGTGGCGCTCACGTATACAGGAGGCTCGCGAGGCGAGGAGTCAATGACCGTTCTACATTGACGCGTTGCGCCGGCCCGAGTGCCGGCTGAGTTGAGTAAAGTCACGGCCAGCCGTCAGCCGTGAGATTCCCTCCCTTCGCTTCACTTCGCTTCGCTTTAGCCTTGCTCTGGCCGGGCCGAGAGCAATGGCGACGAGTGGCGCGCGAGTCCATTTCTGAACTCCGTCACTTTTCCCTGCCGCGCGCACAATGAAGGATGCACTGGAAAAATCAATTTTCCAATGCGACCACGCGCCGGTAACTCTAGCCTCATATAAATATCACAAAAGATGTTCGACAAATGAAATCGGAAATATATAACAACCATTTCAAAAATAAAATACTTTTTTTTTAGAAAAAAACCGATAAAAGAAGAGATTAGAAAATAGATGTAAAAAATGTAAAATTACATAATGCTTTCGCGTTCTATTCGAAAAAGAGATACATTTCCGGGAATGCATCGCTCGCGCGGTCTTTTTTATGTCAAGATTTTAATTAGTGCATCAGTGCATCCTATATTCCGCGAGTATAATTAAATTGATTATTACTGATGTATCAAGGTCGCGCGCGCGCGCGATGAGAAATTCAGTAACGAGATCCGCGGAAATTCTTCGACCGTTTTGATTTAATAACGAACCGCCGCTGTCGGTGAGAAGACGCAATGAACGCGCGCGCTATCTTCTTACAAAACTTTCAGATTGTATAATATCGTATACTCAATTCTCTATTATATTCTTAGTAGAAGGCAAAAGGTAAACACTCGCCGCTTCTTGATTCAATATATATATATTCTGCGTTTAATGCTAATGCTCGCCACTTGCGAGTCGCCGAATTTAAAGCGAATTTGCATTTCGTCGCTTTCGTTTGCGCGCACCTCCGCCGGAGAAATTGTCGACGACTTTATGTTGATTATTTCATCGAAGTGAACGAACTTCTACTAAAGTACTTAGTTCCTCGCGCATAGTTTCAAGACTTGGTTGCGAAAATTCCGCGAAAAAACACGCGAGAATGCGGCGATAATTAAAGTCGACATAAAGCTCGCAGTAAAGCGGATGAAATGATTGTATGATCCCGGCTGTGACTCGCGGGTACGCAAAACCAGAAGACTGTGAAGCAGGAAGCGATCCCGTAGGAAAATGCGCAAACGACACTAGAGCGCAAACTATTTGAACGGCATATGAAACGTTTACTGTGTAAAAATGTGTTTTAAAAATATACGTTTTCAGCGTAATGCGTGAATACGGTGAAAATTCACGAGAGTGAATTTTTCGAGGCGAAGCAAATTCAAGCTACAAAATCGCATAAGCAAGATAACTTAGATGAGCGTATTCGGCGCGAAATGTATCGTCGCGAGAAAATTCGCGAAGGATTATGCCGTGCAACGAGATATTTTTTTCGCAGCGTGAATTTACCTACTTTTCTCGGCCGGCTGCCGACTTTTTCCATGCTGTCAATGTTGAAAAGTTAATCGTCCGTCTTCCGAGCGGCGCTAAATTTAGTTCGTCAGGCGATATGCCATGTAAATATCTTTTACTCTCACCATGGCTATAAACGCATTTTACTATCGCCACGCTGCGCCGAAGAAGGTACACTTACCTAGAAAGATCCTCCTAGAATTTCCATTTTCTCAAGTACTTGCGGACGTATAAGCGGGAGAACGTAGGGAGCGAGCTATGATCGATTAGCAATTCAAAAAAGCTGCGATTACAATGGGCAAACGGGATTTCGAAAAAAAGTCTACCGTAATTCCACAAACGAGCGACTTCAAAAGTCATTTACGCGCATTTCACTTCGGTTTAATCCTCCGCTAAATTCTTATAATAATGCTTTTTTCTTTCTCTCTAGAGAAAAGCAACTTCATTAACATGTGAACAAAATATTTTATCATCCACTAATAAATTTTTTTATAGATAATTCTCCGAAGAGAAAAACTATCTCTTGTTACAGTTGAAACCGCAGATTTTTAGATTTATACGAAAAAATTGTCCAGACAAAATTATGGGAATTAAAACATTTTTTTAAAATCACGTCTAGAGTGAAAATTATATCGCAAAGATGACCGTGACTCGCTTCAGTTAACTGTCGAGTTATGTTACACTTGCTAGACAATTAGCCGAGGCTGCCGACCGAAACAGGATACAGTTGAGAGAGAAGAAAGAGAACGAAGAGAAAGAGAGAGAAGAAGATACATAGAAAAATTCGAGGATTAGGAAAGATTAGACGCGCAGGAGCGCGTAATTTTCGTATTTCCTGATTCTTCGACGAGAGGCAAAACAGGCGGCGGAATTATTTCGCGCGCGCGCGCGTGTGTGTATGTACCACACAGCGCATTCGAATCGCATTAAGCGGATAATATAGTCGGAGTCTCTCGGCGGCGAGTTGGCGCGCTCGTTCGTTATATAAGGTGAAAGGGCGACTGACATTGACATTGAAGTTTCGAGTCGTTCAATGCGGAAACGCATAAACTCCGTTATTTAATCTCTTTCGCAACCATTACGGGATATATCGTTCTATCGGCGTAACGAAGCCGATTACACGGACATTTTCCGCTTTATCAGCAATTATGAAAGCGTTGTAGTACGAAGTGAGCAAGATAATAATTTCCACGGATGATTCCTTCGATCAATTGACTGATTCACATCACGATTAATTCTTTAATATTTCTGAAAAAATTTTAACAGAAACATTTTATACTAGATATCACTTTATATAACATATAACGTATTTTATATTAACTATCACGTTTATTAATTTTTTTTAATTTAAAAAATTAAATAATTTTTAATTTCGATCTAATATTTCCGCTCTTTTTACAACATCTATGTTTTTTTTCCTTTTTTTGAAACCTGTGATATGATACTTTAATTTGAAAAAAATTCACTCTAGCTCACAAACAACAACTTTGTCTAAAGTTCGTATATATACGTACTAATAAACTTTATTTCGTTTTATCTAACACGTAGAGTTTTGCGAGATTTTTCAGTTCATCTGATCGAATATATTGTTGTCGCGCTTCGTCATTTGCAGAAAAAAATGTCATAAAAGTCACTGCGAAGCGTGCGCGCGCGATGCGAATTGATAAAAAGTCTCAAATTTCTTTCGCGGCGATGCTCTCCACGCGTTCGATAACCTCCATCCTGAAAGCGAGAAACGCGCGCGCGAGATATAGAAATACTTGACCTGCCTCACTCTCTCACACCACGTCGCGTCGGGCACCACAATACCCGAATAACCCGATGCTCTTATCTATCCGCGACAATTTCTCCGCTGCGACGTACTACAAGCTGCCACCAGAGTCAGTTATCAGAGAGATGGTCTCGTCTGTGTGTGAGGAAATTTTATAGCCCGGCTGTGTTAACCATCACGAAAGCGCAAATATGCGCTGCACGTTCAAACCGAGTGTATACGACGATTACATGTCCTGAGAGTTTTATTCGTTCCCTCTCTCTCTCTCTGTCGCTCATAATTCTTATCAATATCTTCCACAATTTTTGTCTCATCGCAACACTTTTTTCTAGATTGAGATTTTTCTAGAATCGTAAAAAATATTTTCTCTTCGAACAAACACACTTATTGTTTTGTATATTGCACACTTGTGCAACATACAAAACAATAAAACTGTCTCGTATATTTAATAAACATGACATTTTATCAATAAAAATATGTGAACTTCTAAAAATTCGATCTTTTCCGCTTTTAACTTTTGTTCCACTTCGCTAACCGCGAAAGTCAAATATTCTACTTTAGCTAAGACGGAAATGCATCGACACCGGGCACGCATCTGACCTACTAACTTTATTCTAATCAAGTAGTTGCACACTGGTGACTATGCAAATTCATTAGTGCCACGTATGTACAACGTGTCGATTGTAGTGGACAAGCAAAGTTCCTTTTCTTTGAAATTTAAAATCATCTTGTAATGAATTATCATTGTACGAATAAATCTATCGTTCAAAATCTGAGAAAAAATAACAATTTGAAAAAAAAACAATTTACACACAAGTGTCATTATAAAATTTAAAACAATAAATAAAAATAAGTTACAATAAAATTGATACAATCGGCATTTTTTCTTTGATCTCTTCTCGTGATGAGACGATTTCTCAATTTGCACAAAATCTTAAAAAGATAAGAAGGAAAAAAATGCAAGGTGCTCGATTGGCAGTGCGCCACGACGCAGCGTGAACGCGCGCAGCCTATTTCGGAATGAGGATGCCGTGCTGGTGTGCCGGTTAGCGCGCAGCACGAAGTGTGCTATTACAAAATAGGTTATGCAGCGCGCAAAGAGAGTCGGGTTCAACAACCGGCGAGAACGGTGAACCGTGAGGCGCGCAGTCCGGTAGCGAAAATGATATAGCGGTCGTCCGTGACTGTGAGCTCGCTCGCGAGTAGAAAGACGCACGCTGTAGTCAGCCGTGAGCGGCCAGAAGCCGGCGGCCGACTACGCTACGCGTGATCACGTGTCCCCATTGAAAGCCGCGGCGTACGGCCCGACGTCGAGTCGCACTACTCGTTGAGGCCGGCGGCGTTGTCCGTTTCCACTTGTACTTTTGCAAAACGGTGCGACCGCCGCGGGGGTCGATGTACTCGTCCGGCCAAAGGAGATCAGTTTCGGCATGCTCTCTCGCAGGAATCAATAACGAACATACGGAAATCGAACGGAATGACAATTTGTCATGTTCCGAGGCGGTGTGATTTTGGATCCCATTCGAACGATAAAACCGCCTTTGACTTAAAAAAAAAAAAAAAAAACAAAAACAAAAACAGAAAAACTAAAGAAAAACGTGGCCAGCTGTAGTCGAGATTCATTTTTCAACTTTGCAAAAAAGTACATATATATCGCGTTTCTTACGTAGTTGAAAAAAAAAATGTAATTAATAAAACATCCGTGTCGCAGAACACAAGTTTTTTTAGAACTGCTTGATACACGAATACATAGTAGTATTTTCTGAATGAAATGCACTCGGAAAGAACGCGAATAGCGAAGTGCATCTTGTCTCATTTCCATCATCCTCTGATCAAACGGTGCTTTTCTTTTCTTATACCATTGTAGAGAGAGATCTTCGCGAAAGCAAAGTGCACGTAAGAGCAGCGCGGATATAAATTACAGACGCGTCGCCCTTTGAACTAAACGGTGTTTCCTATTTCCCTAATGCACTCGAAAAATGTGAATAATTCAGCATTAAAATCCGTTCGTATAAATCAAGTAGTCCAGCAAAAAGCTTCCCGTTTGTTTATGAAACAATTCTTTTCCAGGTCATGAATATATAATTCGCGCACTTTTACGTTAAATATAAATCACGTTGTGTATTAACGCAAAAACGCCAAGTATCGACCGTGTTTTAACATATTGCTAGTCTTGCAGCTTTCTATTGTTAAAAGAAAAATCTAGAACTCGCAATCTCTCGGATTTCTGACAAATTATGTCTCAGGTACGTCTGAATATTCCTGGTGCAATGACTCTACGGCTTAACGTCCCGAGTCATCTCTTGTGCCTTCGCGTTACATAAGAACCAACAGAACACACGTCGGCATTGCCTTTTTAAGGCACATCCGCGTATCATACACGAGAGCCGCAACGACGTCGCGCGCGTATTATCCAAAATACATCGTCTCAAAATACATTGCGTACGAAATATCGTCTTTCTTAAAAGTAATTATGAAAAAGAATGAAATGAACTAATGACTTTTACCGCAAATTTTGTACAAATCAGTTTAGTTGTATATTTCTCTCTTCGAGCAAATTCGCCGTTAAAATTAAACAATTTCATGTATTAATACTGCTTTTTCTCTGCTAATTCTTCCTCTCTTTTCTTCGCGTGAAATTCGCGTGTTACACGTATTAAGAATAGAAGACACAATTTTAAAATAAAAGTGATATAAAAAAAAAAAAAAAAAGATAAAAATGATTTTTATATACAAAACTACGAGTTCTCTGCGCAATCCTCCGGAAAGGAGAGGATTAAAATAGATGCTCACGCCAAGTTCGAAGCGTAAATTTGCAAGAGTGCGTCGCTCACACGTGCGCGCGTTCACTTGCATAATATGCGTGAGGAGAAAACGCGCGAGAAAGATCCGGAAGAGGTTTGTGATAAGGAGTCGGAGATAAGCGGAGAGTCGGCCGCTTCGAGCCGCCTTGCCGAAAACGAATTCGGTTTTACTTTTGGCCGCGCCTGCTGCTTCTTTCTCCTCGCCGTGCAACGGTGCTTTTTACGCACCTGTACACGCATAGACTCCCGCGTGTGTACATTGTTGGGGGTCCCCCCCTTACGTTTTACCTATCGTCCTCGTGTTTCACGCGTTTTACGATCGTTTGGCCGCGGCACATTGTACGTACCTGTACGGTACCTTCGGTACATACACAAGACGCGGGTATATGTACAGTTAGGCGAGTGACGCGCGGCCGTCCGTCCGTCGGTTCGGTTTCGATGCCGGAACGTGGCAAGTATGTACGCAGGGGCGGATCGCGGAGACGCGCGCGCTGGAAAATCATCCACGTCATGTACCTACGTCGGCCCGCGCGCGATCTTATCCGTCGCAAATAAATACAGCGAGTACCGTTTCGTGCGCTCGATTTTCTTCGACCGACGCGTATAACGACGACTTTTCGCATTTGACACCGCGCGTCTTTACTTTCCAATTAAAACGAAAAAAAAAAAGTAGCGGTTCTCTTTCCGCAAATATCTTGCATTGTTACACGTTTTACCGATAAAATAAATGTACGCGAGCAGAATGACAAACTCTCTGGTTTTTTAAAAACAAAAAAAAAACACCGAGTTTGCAGAGATTATACATTGTAGTAAAAAAAAATAGTTGTAATATATAAACAATTTGAAAAAATTTCAAAGTGCATGAATGTGTGTTAATAACATAACGTTATATAAATGCGCGACGTGCGATTATGATTATTTCTAGTCAACATCGTCATCGCGCAATCGTTTGCGGAAGATTCGTCACGAGAAATTGTCGTGATGAGAATACCGCGAAAAGACATTGCTCGACGCGCGATCCTAACAACGGGAATTACGCAAATTTGCACGCGTTATAGTTCGTTCACCGGCGCGCGACACTGTCTCACCGTCCGCTCCTGCGGCCGTACATATACGGGGTGTCTCAAAAGCGCCTTATGTCTATCACTTTGTACACATCAACTAGAAATTGAATCTGTATAAACTTCTACGCACGTAATAATTTTCGTATCTTCATTACAACAACAATATGTCTCAAGATAAACGCTCAAAATGAATTATATGTTTCACCAACGTTCTAATCAGCTTAAGATTTCTCATCTCTTCGGTAGTCGTGTCCGATTCGAAGTCTACACACCGCGATAGTTTAATAAAGAAAAGAATGCATCGAGAAAGCTGTGTGGACAAAACTAGCAACGGATAGCTCCGGGACACCCTGTATACGCTATGCAGGCGCAAAAGGGGGGTCCCCCATGGGGGTATCGGAACCTCGTTACTCAGCGCACCATGCCTATGGTGTGGTCCAAGTCCAAGTAGACCTCCAAGTAGGACAACGACCGGTAGAGACCTTCTTTTAGATCCGTGGCGAGGAGAGAATGGAGAAGGTGCCGTGGTGAACGAGGAGAAAGAAGGACGAAGCTCGCTCGGCCGAGGGGTGGGAGATGGGGAGAGTGAGGTTGACCGTACGAGGGGAACGAGGGGGAGGCAATCGTGAACTCACTTTGCTAATTCACTTGCTCGTTGCTTTTCCGGTTTACATTTTGCTACCAGCCAGGTACGACGGCCTTTAAAGCCGCGCTCGGCCGACTGGAAAACAAGATTTTCAATGTTACGAACGATGAATGAGAACTCGCCGAAATTAAAGCCGCAGATTTTCTGCCCGCCACTCCAAAAAGCCACTCCGCAAGAGGATAATATGGATCAGTTGGTAAAAAAACATATTCTATGTGGGAGGTTAAATCTATGACTAAATGTATCTCTTTGAAAAACTTAAAATATTGCGATTTCTATCTTTAAACTCGGAAGAATTTACGAAATGGATGCGAAACTTGGAAAATTCAACCCGATAAATATGTAATATCGAGAATTTTTGATGCTCTTTTATATCACACAGCGTTTAAGAATGACGTTACAGAAAATCTGACAAAACAACGGAAAGATTCTCTCCGTGAAATTTTTGACGTAACTCTTTGGACGCGCTCAGCGATTGCAAGTGTCACGAGCAGCGAGGCACTTTGCGGCGGAAAACTTTTTAAACGACAGGAAGCAACGTGGCAAACTAGTGGTTCTCTGGTGCTCAAGATGCTAAATATTTCAGCGAGTTTCCTGCTTGATGCACCGTTATCGATAGGCGAGAGTACGAAGCGTTCGAGCGGACAGAAACCAGATTCGGCATCAAACCAACCGACCGCGGTAACGGTCTTTTATTTGCAGAAAATCAGGATGTGTTTAAACGTATCGAATAATTGGTAGAGATCGAAATCCGCTTAACGAAACAGAAAATCCAAAAAAAAAAAAAAAACAAAAAAACAAAAAAATATTCCGCGTAAACAAGTTTTTCCGCATATAATTAGAACGAGAGATAACGAAGAATTAAAATTGTTCTCGAGCAGAAGTTATCGCGTAACAAAGTGTAATTGGCTTTACATTACGGATTCCTCGAACTTTCGTTCTGTTTCTTAAGGCGGGGGAAATTACGTGTACCACTTGTTCCGGCCAACGTTTCAAGTTGGCGTTTGCCGATTTCTAGCATCTGCAATAGCGAGTTGCGAAAAGGAAAAAAACAATCAGAAACCCGGTATTGGAAGGTCGGACAGCTAGTTAAGCAGGCGCATCAAATATTCATTTCGTGTCCTCTGCGGTTAAGAAAGGTCTGGACGTCTGTGTAAGAAGGTCGATGCTTCGCCAACTGCGCGAGAGGTCGATGACCCATAAGGCTATGAACCGGGACATGTTGCGTTTAAAGCTTTTTGTAGAAAGTGCTGTTACTCCGCGTTACTTTTGTATTAAAGTGAATCCTCGCCGGCCTGCCGCGGAATAATTTACCGTTTTTCGCGCGTAATTCGCTCTTTGCGCGTCGCGGTTTCAATTATACTGTCCTTCAACTTGAACGGGCACCTACGCGAGTGCAGACGCTGCACCGCGAGTTGACCAGCCCTTCGCGACGGAATTAAAAATTGTGTGTTTCAAAAACCGCATTAAAATGTGTCAAGAGAGATCTTTGAATTCTCGAAAAATATTAAAAATCTGAGAAAAGAAACAAAACAATTATTGATTTAAAAAAGGTAGATGGTTTAGTAATTTTACGAATTTTCTTAATTGCAAATTTATTATTGATGACTACTAATTTGCTTAATTATGCGTACATGCATAATTAAATAGTGCGTTTGTCGGATAAATTTGGAAATGTTATTTGAGAGAAATGAATCGCAATTTCGAACGATATAATTTTGTCCAAGCTTGTATGTCGGTCTACGTCTCGCGCGGCAAACAAATTTCTCCCCGTTATTCGCCGCAATCTTTACGCACACGCAATCCACTTGATAAACACGCGTGTATAGGTACAGCCGGACGATCCGTTATATACTCCTAAAGTAACAGTTACGAGTGCGCGGCGCAGCAGGCGCACGAAGGAAGAACGAAGCAACTTGCTTCGATCCGAATGGCTTCCATGGAAACGACGTTTCCGGTTCACATTCGGTTTTCTATCCGCGCAGTGGCCGCTATTACGCGTCTGATTAGAAACCTATGTGAGTGATGCGCGACATGACGTTGCCGATTTTCTGCTCTTTTTTTCGCGCGCCGTTCTGCAGTATCTCAATTGCTCTCTCAATCGAAAATCGATATCCACCTATATTTTTATAAGAGAACAATGCGAAAATCTACTAAAATCTTGAATAAAATAATGTGAATGAAATTATATCATTAAATTATATCGTTAATTTCAATAGAATATGAATGAAATAAAATTGTATTTGTAAATTTGACGTCCGATAATGTTATATGTAATTAGACATAACAAAACCATATGCAAAAGATATTCTAAGATAAATAGATAGTATTACTTTATGTCTCGCGCAGGCTACTATTTTTGTATTAAAGTATTTAACAAAAAAAACGAATGCAATGATACTCTCTTTTCATTAATAAATGTTTTTTATTTTAATGTAAATAATTATTCAACTAAGTAAGTATGAATTTTTTGTTCATAAACAACTCATAATGTTGTTCAAACAACATTATATTAGTGAATATTACTTTTCCGTTGCATTTTTGTTTAATGACGCAAATTGTGAAGTGAGATAATGCTAAAAACGATTGTAACAAATTCGATTACAGCATCTGCAATGCTATTTGTCGCGTTAACGTTCGGAGTTTCGCGTACGAGAGTACTGACCTACAGAAAACGAACTATGTATTCCGAAAGTTCGCAGGCGCCGATGTTCGACTGAGCGATTCGTGTGCAAGAAGCGGTCGTACCGTAGGAAATTAATATATCTGGTACACAGAGTCGTTCTCCTGCCGAGGAGGGAAAAGATCGACGACCCCGTGGAACGTATCTGGGTTAGTAGTCGTCGGCGATTCACGCGGAAACTTCTTTCGCTAGGCGGGACCGGCTCACCATCGTGGAAATCGCGCCACGGTGAATCACATGTGTTCTACCGTCGAAAAGTGAAATTCGGCATGAGCTGTCGTATCGCGCGTATGCCCACGCCGAAATTTCGTCACACCGCAGGAGAAGGTCAACGGCTTTTCGCCGACAATATAATCGCAGTATCAGATCCTTTTCGGACGCGCATACACTTACTGTTAGAGCGAATTTTGCAGCAACGTGTGTACGTGACCGATGTATTTACGCGACGTTCAGGCTCTTTTCTCTTCTTTTTTGTTTGTTTGTTTGTTTTTGCTTTATTTTATTTATAAATTTGCAATTTTCTTCGCGTTCGTTCATAAGAAGAAAATTTACAGAAAAAGACGCTTCCGTAAATTAATTAATTTTCTTCTGGCGGGCTGTGCAAGCCGGTGAATTTTATCGTACGATCGGTTGCCACACAATTTAACGATCAGTCAAATGTAAATTTTGTAATGGAAGGTCGAAACAAAATGCACGAACAAAGAGCAGCGCGTTGAAAAAAAAAAGTCTCACCTGCAAATGAAATTCTACAGTGTACGCGCGATTTCGATAAATAAAATTTCAAATAAATCACATGCAACCCGATATTCTATTAATATCGGGAACAGCGGCTAGTGAATTATAGAGAGTCAATATATCGCGGTGCTAAATCGTTCTGCGGTAAATATGTACGTATTTTACTTCTCCGATTGCTCTCTGCTGGAAACTCTATTTTTTTTTCTCGGTGTAAATTCATTTTGTGGCGCGCGAGATACTAGTTGAAATAATGTCGAGAGGAAAATATATATTGCATTTCTCGAAATTTTGTTGTCACACACATATACAAACGGATTTAAATAAAAGATTCTAGAAATGTGTGAGAAGAGCGACAACGCGTAATAATTCCGGTATACTCACAAATCTACGAGAAGAAAGATTGAGCTACAGAGAATGTTCATACTTCATGAAAAATTACCAATGGATCACTCGCCATAAACAATGTCCACGCTTTTTGCTTAAGTGCTCAAATTTCTCGCGGGCAAGCGATTATCGCTCACGTAACCTTGCGCGATAAGATCGAGACCGGTCTTTCGGATTAGGGTCCGAGAGCTTCGAGGGTTCGTCGACCTTCCTTCTCGTGCCGATATGTCGGCGTTCGTCGACTAATCGCGCGTTGATTCGAAAAGCCTCGAGTCGCGCTCGCGCGTTTCTCGCATAGTCGCAAGTGAACGGGGTTACCGATCTCGAATGGCCGTGACTCTGGGCCAGGGTCTGGGCCAGTCGGATTCCATGTACTCGGTGATCGCAAAAAAACCGATCGGGGATTTATATGCCGATGACGCGCGAACATTATGTGTATCGTTGCTGCCTCCGCATAATTTGAAAATAAATCGCTACGCCGAAAGACTGATCAATTTTGTTCACGTCGGAATTGACCTTCTTAAATGCCATCTCTCAGTTAATTTACTCGATTAATTAGAGTATGTACCTGTGCATAATTTGTAAAAAAAAAAAAAAACGTTTACTGCGTGTGACTAAACACACACTTATCGATATTTCGACATTATTCTGATTCGACAATGAATATTGAATTATTGGACTGTTAGAGCATTTAAATGTAACACAGAGAGTTTCCTGATTTGCATTCCTGCGTATTGTACGTGGTCGCCTCGCGCGCCAAGTCGTGAATGAGAATAGATGGCTGGAGGGAGGGCGAGCCCCGAGTCGGAGGGGTTAAACGGCACGTTCTCGTAAAGGGGTTACGAGAGGACGGCAGACAAGGAAGAATGCTGCGAGAGGGATGCACCGAAGAAAAACACGAGGACAAGTGAAAATAGTGCGGAAAAAGGAGAGAGAGAAAGGGACGTATAATAATAATAAAAAACTGGAAGAGAGTTTTAAGAACAGGGAAATATAAGTCTTGACCTAGAAATGTATATTTAAGTTCTATTATTCGCATAAAATGAGAAATCGTGAAATAAGGAATATTACACTTAATAATAAAACTATCCCTCTCTTATAGTAAACATGCTTGTGAAAATGTCTAAATTGTGTTATTTAAAAAATCAATTTTACTACTGAAAATATTTAATTTTCAATTTCTTCAAAATTTATTTAGACACCTCAACTTTGTAACACAAGAATTGAAAACAATATTCAAATATAGCTGCCACGATTGACGCGAGAATATTTTCCAATTTCACGAAAATTTGCAAGGACAACTTTCATCCAACTGTTAACCGAACTCCCGTCGAAACTTTCACCAAACAGGGATGATGCTTTAATAATCGCAAGAAGTTATCCGAAGAATTAAACTTCGAGTCTGATCGGCGCATGTCTCCTGTCGTCATCAACAGCGACGAGCAAACAAGCACTGCGACGACGGCGAGAGAAAGGGAGAAAGCGTTGGCATGGGGTGTTGGGGGGTAGCGCGTTGAGGGGGTTGGTTGCACACGCGTCGAAGCGGGTGGACCCGGTGGATTGAAAGGGGTAACAGGAGAGACGAAAAGGGCGAAATGCGATAAACGGCGAGACGAGGACGCAAGAGGGAAATGCACGAGCGAAAAAGAGGAGAAGGAGGAGGAGGGTGATATAAGCGAACGCGAAGAGGGAATAAGAGGGAGGGGGCGAGCCGGGGTAGTAGATAGGGATGGAAAGTAGTGTACGGTAAAGCAAGATGCATAAAGGGAGGATTCGGGGTGGCGCGGACGAGTGGTGAGAATAGCAAGAGCGAGAGGAAGAGAGAAGTGGAAACCCGATAGAGAGAGAGAGGGAATCTCTGGCAACGGGTCGATCGAAAGCGCAGCGCAGAGAAATGCACCACCTCTGTGCTCTGGTCTGGCAGCTTTGCGGGCGCACCACCGCGTCCGCGTGCGTCAGAAAGAGAGAAAGAGAGCGCGAGCACGGGAGAGGGAGAGATAGCGAAAGAGGGAGAGAGAAAGGGACCGACGGAAGCGGAAGGGAGAACGACATATATCCGCCGACCAATACCAACGTAGAGGGAGGAGGAGGACGAGAGGAGAACCAAGCTGAGTCGCGTTGGGCTAGGTCAGGTCTACCCGAGTTTCACACACACCGCGCTCTCTTGCGTATGCCATCCCGCCGAAGAGAACCACACGAAGGCGGAGGCGCAACCCCTTCGTGAAAAAGAGGGTCGTCGCGAGTTTCCGGTTCTCGCGAGTGACTTCTCGAAAGTGGTTCTGCGATTTTTTTCCGAAAACCCCGAGCGCATCGCATTCGCCAATTACGCGATTCGATAACACTAGCAAGAGATCGACGCTGATCGGCACCGGAGATTGTGATCGTTCGGGAAAGCCGGTGACAGTGCGCGTCGTCGAATTTTAAGAATGATACTGAGGGAATTGTGCTGACTGACAGTGATTAATCGCGAGTGACGTGTTTGGGTCTTAAGTCAGAAGCTCTCGATTCGTGATCTCAATCGTGAAGGGGCAAAGGGGGAAGTGAAAGAAGAAAACTGAGAGAAGTCGTTTCGCGGAAGAGATTCCGGTTGCCGATTCGTTCGGTGGCGGCGAGAATCGGAGTTGTTGACAAACAACGAGCGCGACGACGATTCGAGCAGCGAATGTCAGCCGATCGACGAGAATCGATCGCAATTTTCTTTTCTCGATGTCCTGATAATCGATAAGCGTCGTCGCGTCGTCGTGTAGGTGGCCGCGTAGAAACCGCCTAGGCCACGAGTGTCGGGGGCAGCGATCGGCCTTACCGACACGATTTACAATTCCTCGCCCTACGTGCGATCTCCGGGCGCGATCAGATCGGACGAGATAAATGTTGAGGGTAAACGGCGCCCTGCGTCGCTCGCAAGTGCGAGACCAGAAGGATCGGGTCCTGAGTGCGATCGGGGCCGGCGAGATGCCGGTCTCCCTGAGGAACCACAGGATCACATAAAAAGTGGCCAGCCGGCCCGCGACGGTTTTGCAAAACCTTCGCACCGCGCACGCACAGTCGCGCAACAGCGAAAGGAATCGCGACAGAAGTATCCTCGGAGTGATACAGGGGTGGTGAACTTGTCCGCTATCTCCTGTATTCGAGGAACAACATAGTCGCAAAATTTGACCACGTCCGATGCACCAAAAGTCGTGAGTACCGTAGCCGGTTCGCGATCGAGATGTTACGCGCCGATGTTTGTGACGAAGAAAGAAAGGAAAATACGATTTGTCAAATTAGAATGTTACTGTATAAAGTTGAAAGTGTGGTCTCTTGTCAGAATCCAATATGGTGAAAAATACGGGGTTCCGCGATTCTGTTATTCCACACTGGCAGTAATGGAAAAATTGATCTTTCAAATATTTTTTGTATGTTTGAACAAATACTATGACGAGAACGTCATGAATAGATATCCAGATATCAGGTCGATTTAATAAAATATATATAGAGAGAGGAATGAGAAAAAATTTATATCATTTTCGTTAAAACAATATATAAGATGCAACGCGTAACACGACCTACCAAAACATCGCATTCGTCCTTTCGCTGGGGATCGATCCCGTCGCGGCTGTATTTCTGTGTGTGCAAAGATCTTTTGCGTAAAATGCACGTTCGAAGCACTGCATGGCATTCACAATTTTTGCAGCAGACATTTTCAAATTTTCTGTTT
The DNA here is from genome assembly GCA_014825475.1 of Pseudomyrmex flavicornis. Lineage (NCBI taxonomy): Eukaryota > Metazoa > Arthropoda > Insecta > Hymenoptera > Formicidae > Pseudomyrmex > Pseudomyrmex flavicornis. The sequence goes on from QVNW01000507.1 coordinate 24,397, forward strand.
TTTTTATATATTTCAATGGAAAAAAAGAACTTTTTTGAAAGAGAGAAAGAACTTTGTTAATCATTAAAATATCAATTTAAGTGAGAAATTTAAATTAAAATAACATAGAATAATCAATTATAAATTTCATTATGTAAAATTAATTTCATTAAAGTCAAATGTGTTAATACTTGCAAATCGATAAAAAAAATGTCACATAAAATATGAATAACTGAAGAAATTGTATCTCCAAAAAATATGAATTAAATAGAGAATATAGAGTGTCTCTTTATGTAAAACCATACATCTCTTTCTTTCTTTTTAATAATGAAGTTTTCAAGGAAACGATTGCAAAAAAAGCCGATTGAATTAACGAAAAAGAATTAGCGAGAAATCATACAAAGATAATGAAACGTATAAAGATTTTAAAACGTTTTTAGTAGAAGTGCATGTAAAAAATTTATGGTTGCAATTTTGATATTTTGTAGGAATAAAACAGTTCCTAAAATTTATAAAAATCACATATACGTACGTAAAAAATTGGACGAATTACGTTCCAACAAGAAAATTAATCTCGGAGTTGCAACATTTTTATCGAAAACTCTGTTTTTTCCGAATTTGAGAACGCGATAAAGCGCTTTTGGCCGGAAAATCGCGTCGAAAGCAGATGCGAGCGAGCGGTTTGTGATGTCGACGGTGCATGATTTTCATGGAAATCGAAATCCACCTAGTAGCGAAAACCCCCGACGGGTGGTGGCAGGCGGGGAGGTGGACTTCGGAGTTTATGCCCCTACCTCCCACCCTCCTCCTCCTACCTCTCTCCCTCTCATCCCCTGCAGTCGATCAATGCGTGGACGGGTTTCACTTTCGCGGTGTTAAAGTGTTGCACCACCGCAAATTGAAGAGCGGCACCAGCGACACAATCGAATCGCGACTCGTTCAATTCGATTCGCCATTTTCCGCGTAGATTCCGATTATGATTTTGACTAAATATGCACAGGAAATTATTGATAATAATGAAGCTTGATGTTTCAATAACAGTTTGCAGTACTCTATGTGTACACACACACGCGGAATAGATTTTCGACGGATATTGAATCTACGCAATCACTGTAAATTACATTGAAAACGGCTGAAAACGGAAGCGATCCTAGCGAAGCTAAAAGCGTCGCGAAAAATCGAGTCGTACGATCAAACCGCTATTTGATTACTGGTCCTTTGGGCTATTTCCACGTATATCTGCTATTTATTTTTATATTTATCGATCCGCTCGCTTCCGAAGCTTCGATTCAAGCTCATTGCAAATTTATCATTTCCTGAACTGGAGGTCCGACGAATAACGTAGGGCAAGAAATAGAACTGCGCGACACCGAGGCTCTTAATTATTCCTCCGAGAACGATAGCGCCGGTTACACAAGAGTTTTTAATGATGACGCCTGGTTTAATCGCGCTCGTTCTCGCTCGATGATAAAAATAAAAAAAAGAAAAAAAAAAGAAACGTAGTCCTATAAAAAAACAGCACGAATAAAAAATAGTATCAATGGTGAGACTTCGATTGTATATTTATTCGAGTGCAGCTAGTTGTTCGAGAATGTAACACACATGCACACAAGCTCGGTTATCAATCTGCCTTACCGAAGGTCGTTAGCAAGAATCAAATGGCAAACGGAGACGTAACGTGCATATGTGACATCAATGTATATACGACGGGTTGAATAATATCTCGCCGAAAGCGTAAAAATTTCAAGCATTTCTAATGTATAATCCGCTTAAAAAGACACTTAATCTGTCGTTCGATTGTACGCGGCTTCCCGGTCACAGAGATAAATGACTTGCTATTACAGAATTATGAAAGGAAAATATTTTTAAGTTAATATCGAAAAATATCGAAAAGTAGCTTTCGCGTCAATTCAATGCGATAGTCTTGTTTAAAAAACCATTTTACACGTTAAAACTCAAAAGTAAAACATTTTGTTACAAAGGTTTTACAAATTGCGCGAAATAAAATATAAAATCATTTTTACAAAAGACAGAATGCGTTTGTCACAATAATTTTAATATTCAAATATATATTGCGAAAAAAAAACGTTCGCGCGGACCTTTCGATACTGAATGAAATTAATATATTTCGATGGTTCTATGTTTTTACAGAGAAGGATGGAGGCCAGCGAGTGGGATCACGCGACCTTGAGGGAGGAAGAATTCGAGCAACATGCCGTATATTTGGTACCGGATGTGGCGGCATCGCCAAGCGATACCAATCGTGCGGAGGCGTCCTTGCCGCGGAATCTGGTCCTCAAGCCCTCTCAGGCCCTCAACGATGTACGTTCTTCTGCAAAAGAATCCTATCTCGAGACCTCCTCGGTGAGAGCTGCATGTGCAAGTCGTGTTGAGTTATTAATCCCTCTAAGACATTATCTAAGCACGCGTAAAAGTCGCGCAAAAAGTCATTGATAAGAAAAAGATCGCAATATTGTTTTCTAAATAAAAAGTGCAATCGAAAAAACTCGACAACATAAAGAACTACTAAAAAAAGATAAATCATAACTTGCAATAAGAATCGATAAAGGAATATCTAAGAGATCGTGGCGAAGAGCAAATAAGAGAAGGCGTTGGCCGGACGAAATCAAACTTGACCGAGTGACGAGACTAATTAACTTACGAGACGTGACCTAGAGGCGAATCGTCGAATCGTTACACTTTCCTCAGCGCGCCGAAGAATCGAGAACGTGCGGCACGGGACTGTTGCTCGAGAAGCTTCTCTTGAAGAAATTTTCGAATCGTAAGAGTCAAAGAGCGCGTATTGCACCGACGTAATGTATCGAGAACGAGAAACGCGCAACGAGCTAATCGACGTCCGTCCGTCGAGTTTACGTTTATCAAAAAAAAAAAAAAAAAAAAAAATCTAAAAGCACCGAAGAGTTAAATTAGTTTTGGCAAACGGACGTTTCTGTGCACCAATAGGCGGATTTTCTATTCTAACGTGATCCGAAGTGAAAATAGGTTTTATCTTCTGCCGCGCGTATTTTAACACAACGCCGGAATATAGAGAGAAAAACGGACGGAGAGGAATATCGAACGGAATAAAACAATGCGACTTTGCCAATCACTCGTCATTTATGCGTTTTGGTAGCTTTTGCGATCTTTCCGAATGCAGCTTAAAAGAAATTTGTCAGTCGCGAATCAATTTTCTCGACGATCTTCGAAAATCATGAAAATCATTTTATAAGTTTCTTTTGTGATTCTCGCTTTTAGTTTGCGCTCACGTTTTAATGTAGAAGATTTTTTTTTTTTATATTGGACCTACTAAATTGTTTGATAAGATTGTTGAATCTATTTTTCTTGATTTCAAAATTTGTGTGTAAATAGTGTGAATATCTATAAAATTATGTCAAATAAACGTATGTGAATATTTTTAAACTACTCAAATGAGATTTTCAACAAAATTCAAGCTCCAAAAAGTGCATTAAATCCTGAATTGCAGTCAACCCGGTTAAATCGGAAATTGCATATTGTTGGCAGGTGTTGGGTGTGTGGAGTACCAGTTACATCCCCAAAGGGACACGTTTCGGGCCTCTGGTCGGCCAAGTGTACACGAAGGATTCGGTACCGGCAGATGCGAACCGGAAGTACTTCTGGCGGGTAAGACTACTATTCTGTGTTCGTTCTTCGAACTGTGGGGTATTCGCAATTACACAGCGCGAGTAACTTTCCACCGAGGCACTGGTTAACATAGATAGACTCGATGCGACGCCGGCGGAAAAAAAAAGTAAAGAAAGAAGAGACGCGGAAAAGAAAAGCTAGAGGATGGAAGGAGAAGCCAGCGAAGACCAGAAACTGGTTTCAACCGATCTAGCGAGCCTTAAAGCGAAACCCGCGAGAAGCCATTGATGCCTCGTAACTCATCAATTCGTTACGACGGTTAGCTGGTCCCTTCGTCCATCTCCGCGTGAAACACACGCTGCGTGCACAAATCACGATGAGAGCTAACGAATGTTAACCAGTGTTTCTTTTTTTTATGTCACAACAATCTGTAATCGCACAGAATAAATAATAATTCTCTCGCGAATGTATTAGAAAAATTACAAAGTGATTATATAGAGTTTAAAGTGAACTTGTGAATTCGTTGTTGTCAATTATGCTAATACGATCGAGACGTGTCAAATAAGCGCAATGAATAAAAATCGATCATGAGGTGATATTCCCATGAAACTATTACGATCGCGCGTTTCAATTACCGTAATATAAAGAAAGATGAATTTTGCATTGCCAGGTGTACAAGAACAACGAGCTGTTCTATTACATCGACGGTTATGACGTCCAGAAATCGAATTGGATGCGTTACGTGAATCCCGCCTACTCGTCCGAATCACAAAACCTAATAGCATGTCAGTATAAGGTAAGCAATTTTGCGGAGTGCATCTCGCGAGGGAACTGTATTTCAAACCGCACATCACGGATTGTATAAGCTTACAATCGTTACACGCGTGTGTTTCAGATGAACATTTATTTTTACACGATCAAGCCGATACTACCGAATCAAGAGTTACTGGTTTGGTACTGCAGAGAGTTCGCGGAAAGGCTCAATTATCCGCTTACTGGTGAACTGATGCTTCAGAGAATACGTAAGTTGACATTCATCTTTGAAGTAATTACAATATTACATGTTCTTTTTACTGCAGTAAACATTGATTGTAAAATAATTTTAGGACAACAAGTTCAACAATCGGCGCTGCCAACAGAAATCCCACCCACCGTCGACATAGTGACACCTCTGAAAGACTCGTCGATCTACGAAAGGCGCCAGATGACGCCAACGGACGGATCCGTGAGGTCGGACGAGGGTTATCACTCGAACGGCTACCACGACGAGATTTTGACGCCGCCCGAGGAAAGCAGCGAGTCCGACAGCGAGAACAACTACGTGTTGGATTTCAGCAAAAATGCCAAGTCGTCGGTGTGCAACGACGAGATCTTGAAGCAAGACAATTCTGTGGCTAAGAACGAGTACAGAAAGGTCAAGATCAAGATCTCCAAGACTTACGGTAATTTTCAGACGACGAAGAGCATGCCTGACGGCCCGACGAAGGACAAGGATCAAGAACTGTCCGGAACGGTCACTCCGGAACTGCAAAAGCCAGTATCACCTATAATTCTGCAGAAGAGCACGGTGCTGTCGACCGGAAACGAGGAAGAGATATCCGAGAAGAATCAGAAGCCCTTCTACGAACCGGAGGTCAAGGGTGGCACCGTGCCAATGTCCGGCAGATCCGCCTACTTGACCAATCCTAGTAGTTCTATTCTAGAGAATATTCTGCTACGCAGTAGCACGGATAACAATAATAACAGCCACAGTCACCATCATCACAACGGCGGGTCGCAACAGCATCATCAACATCATCAAATGCATCATCAGACCCACGTGGATTCTGTCACACCGCCACCTTCCAGCCCCACCGAAATGGCGTACTCCTATAAAAAATCGCATCGCTATGGCAACATTCTACCCTGCAGCCCGGACTCCAGTTCGACCCTGCCCCTGCAGACGGACTCGTGCGTGAACTCGACCAGCGGTAACGTGCTACCTAGTATGCAAAGTCCCACCGGCAATTTGCACTCCAGCACAGGAGGAGGATTGCACTCGAGTACCGGAGCGAGCAGCTTGCCGCCGCATCCCGGTAGTATACACTCGTCCAGCAACGTCGCGAGCGCTATTCATTCCAACACGAGCGTGCTGTCGTCCAGCACGATACTGACGTCCACCAGCAATCCGCACTCAGCGTCCACGACGGTGAACGGTTGTCCGCTCAAGCGAAAGACCAAGTCGCCGTCGCCGTCGTCAGGTCACAACAGCGTCTCTACTCCGACGACGATTCTCTACTCCGGCAGCTCGGCGGGCACTGGCTGCCAGATCGAGTCTGCCAGTCCGATCTATCCAAACGGCGGCAGCAGTAGCAGCAGTAGTAGCAGCAGCGCTAGCAGTAATCAGAGCGTTTCACCGATCTCGCCGATTCAGTCGCCCTCGTCCTACAGTCCGTACGGCAATCTGTATGCTCATCAGAACGGCTCGTTGCATCACAACGTGGGCGCGCCGTTGTCCATCAATTGCAACGCTTACTCGCCCACGCCGAGCGGTAACGTCGTCTACGAGAGATCCGCGGACAACAGGCGACTAGAGGCTGCCACCAGCAGTGGCCATCAATTGCCCACCTCGTCGACCATGCAAATGGACGGCAACCAAGCGCTGATCGCCGGCACGCACAATCTTCACCTAAGTCATCATCCAGGTCTCACCATTCACCCTAACTCCTCATCATCCCTCAACAGATACTCGCCAGCGAGCTCCCTGTCGCCGGACGATCACGGCTGCTCCCAGAGTGGTTCCCTCAGTCCTAATTCCCAGGGTTCGAGGGGCTACCGGTCGCTGCCTTACCCGCTCAAAAAGAAAGATGGCAAGATGCATTATGAGTGTAACGTCTGCTGCAAGACTTTCGGTCAGTTGTCGAATCTTAAAGTGCATCTCAGAACACATTCCGGCGAAAGGCCTTTTAAGTGCAACGTCTGCACCAAGAGCTTTACACAGCTCGCGCATCTCCAAAAGCATCATCTCGTACATACTGGTATATGAATCTGTTTTTTATATTCTACGAAATAATATGATACTAAATTTGATTTAATTTGCAAAACGTTAAAGAAATTGTTAAGTTCAATAAATCTATATAAGTTTTTTTTTTAGAATTTTATCAATGACAGCTCGATTTTACATTTGCATACACAAGCAAGCTGTCCTTAATACAATAATAAATATCATCAATATGTTTGATTGTAGGTGAAAAGCCACATCAATGTGAGATTTGCAAGAAGAGGTTCAGCTCGACCTCGAATCTAAAGACTCACCTCAGACTGCACTCCGGCCAAAAGCCGTATGCCTGCGATCTCTGTCCCGCCAAGTTTACACAGTTTGTTCACTTGAAACTACACAAGAGGCTGCACACGAACGAACGACCGTACACCTGTCAAGGTTGCGACAAGAAGTACATTAGCGCGAGCGGTCTCCGAACTCATTGGAAAACAACAAGCTGCAGGCCGAATAACATCGAGGACGAGCTCGCGCTCGCAGCTGTGGGCTCGCCGACGTATTACGAGTTCGGTCCTGAAATGAATGTTGGTAAGCGACTGTTGATGAACGCCAGAAAGTCAAAATCAGCTATATAATATCTATAAAAAATGATAAATCTGTCATAAAGAATAAATAATTCTAATCGACTATCAAATTAACAAAACATTTGGAACTTTTCGATTTCTCAAATTATTCTATCATTCCAAAAAAAAATAACTTAAAATAAAGATGAGAAACACGTGATACGTTTTCAGGAAACATGCCGAAGGAATGCGAGCTGGAACACATCGATAATTACGACAGGCACGGATCGGCGCATGGTCCGCACTCTACGTCCCTCCATAATCTGGAAAATTCCGTAGGTCGGCCAAGCGTTATAGAAACGTCTCAGCCACACATTATCGAGTGTACATAAGTCGCATGATAACACAATCTCTTTTTCACTTCGGCGCAAAATGCAGTCGTGGAAATGCAAACGATTTATACTTGAGGCTGACATAATAGAGAGAACGAGAAAACGTCTCTCTTCTCTGGGTAATAGTAGCAAGATGAAAACAACAGAACTTTCACGCATTACAAGAGAAATGTGTTCGCAAAATCTCTTTTTCGATTTCTTAGCGGTCACTTCGAACTTTGTTGTTTCAGTATCGAGGCGACACAACAAAAATAGATTTTTTCGAGGGCGGGTTAACGAGGTTCTGTATAAGATACGCATAAAGTTCCTCTTCCTTGTATATAATCATTTCTATATTTTTTCTATAGTAGCGTTATATATCGACGAAAGAGACAGTAGTTATATAATATTGGTAGTGGTAATTAAACTTAATTAATATACGATGAAGGTCATACAGCTACTATTCCGAGAGAAGAACTGGAAAATCGCATAAACAATCGTACCAAAGTCGCTAGTTTTTCGATTACATTTCCACGATGCACCTTAGAAGAAACACACACACACACACCGAAGACGCATCGTGACTATGCAACGAATTCCTAACGACTTGTATATGTTCACTCCGAAATAATCTCAGCTGATTTCACACGGCGATCTTGTAAAAATTGTTGCTTTTTTACATAAAGTTATAATATTGGTTATAATAATTTTATACTTTTTTCGAGAAATAAAATCGTTAAATTTATGTAAAAGGTTCATGCAAAAATTGCATCAATAGTATACAAGTTATGAAGAAACTTGTATTTCAACCAACTTTACTCTCCATCCGCACAGACTACAAGCTTTATTTGAAAAATCCAAAATTGACTTATCGTTACAGATCGTTAGTAGTTTTTCGAAAACTGTGTCACGACGCGATCTTCGACGTGAGCTTAAGGCTTAGGTTGGCGTGTAAAATGGCGGATTTTGTCGGCACCCGCCATGGTGTTCGAGTACCAATATTGAAAGAATAGGGGAGACCCGAACAACAAACAGTGACGACATGACTGCAACTATACGAGACCTGTACCTGTATATATTAATACTACTATTAATTATTCAATAATTTAAAAAAAAAAAAGTAATATAAGGAACTCTAATTTATGAACACCTTTATATATATACAAATAATTATATATACATCTATGTATATAAATCAGCGTGTGCGCACATGTATATGCGGGTATGTGTGCGCACTTGCGATATACGCACGTACATACATGTGATCACACTGTCGATTAGCGGACGGTAGGCTGCGCTTTTTACACTCTCTTTAGAATATATTAAAGTTTTTTTTAAATAATATATATATTTATATTTATTTTATTATAAATAATTTATTGGCGTGTGCGTGAACAAAACCCAGTGAGATTATTAACTCTTTCGATTTTTATCTCTTTCTTTTTGCTTACTTGCTTTATTAGCTTTAGCGTATAGAGAAGGATATTAATTTGTTTCGTGAAAAGGGAAGATTTTTTTTTGCTCACAGAACGAATCAATGCTCCGCTCTCTGTACTTTATTACGTATTTGTGTAAGTCTTGATACACTTTGAGATACCGATGTTTCGTGAACGTTTCAGTTCATCAAGGTGAGTAGTCTGATATTGATTTATTACATAACGTTTAAATTAAAGAGATATATATATATATTATGTTATTTTATATTGCGTTAAATAATTTGAAATTTTGTCAGAAACTTATTTATAACGAAACATTATTGGATTTAATTAATTGCAGAATGTAAAGCTATAAAAAGTAATGATATTTAAGTGAGTGCACCGCAATAATTTTAATCACACGCGTTGTACATTTCCGTTAATTTTTGCTTTCTCATTTCTTGATCGAAATATGTGTAATAGTAATATTGTTATTTCCAATTAGTTCTTAGTACCTGAGTGTTTTTTTACTTTAGCTCTCAGTACTTTAAATTCGTTTTTTTTTTTTTTTATCAATTTAACTTGAAGCAAACGCACACACTTCGAAAAACCGAACTGCGTAAAAATTATTCTCTATGCTTCGATAAAAAGTTTCATCCATACTTGTATATTTAATCAAAAATTTAAACAAAACAGATTAAGAAAACATAAGTTGTAAGAAAATCTAGTCAAAACGGAAGAAATTATAGTGCAATTTATATAGCGTCTCTCTTTTCTGTCTTAAAAGAGAAAAGATATATATTTTTTGAAATCGAATCAAGATTCGGCAACAATTATTTATCTATAAGAATTTTATTTTTATGTATGAATGGATTACAAGCGCTTAAAAAAACAATAAATAAATAAATACTCGATTTCTCTCTCGATACGTCGTGCTTCCTGTACGCGTAACGCGGAAAAAACTAAGGAATTAATCCGTCAAAAGTTTGCTACTGCCTTTCTTTCTCTCGCATTTACTTCCATTAATTTTTATGCGAATTTGTACTTCCATTAATGCTAAGATAGATCAAACAAATCAATCCCGAGCGCAGCTTACCATACGCCATAAGCGATGCGAGACACAAATCATCCTTACGGAACGACGATTCCGAAGCTTCGTATATTGTCGCGTGAAAAACAGAGACGACACACGTTTTTAAAACAAAGGATAGAAATTTTTAAGCGCGAGATACAAGTTCCCGAATTGTTGTTCCATAACGATACCGATCTACAAGACGTATCGCAGACTGATAAACCCACGGCTATTCGAGCGTCTGTGAGATTCTAAAAAAAAAAAAAAAAAAAAAAAAAAGTGATCGAGTGAGCGATTTTCAGAAAACACAGGAGTGTGAGTGTGGAGTGTTAGAGAATACGTTAAATATATTGTTCTAATTTTTCGGCTTCCTTTGCAAGAGAGATCCTTGGAGGCTTCGGTTTCGCTGGAATCTTGCATCGCGCTCGACGTTACACACTGCAACTTTATATTCTCAAAGAAATCTTTTCTTTACGCAATTGAATTCTTCATCTCACAAAACGTGACAGACGTAAAAGGCGTATTAGAGTCCTTTCTTCATTCATGAAACAATGCGGCGTTCATGCGAAAGATTTTAGCGAAACCGAGGATTCCTCCTATTCCCTGCATCCTCCTTCCTTCCCTACGAGAATACCCATCATACTATTCAACCACCTGCCCACAGGACACTGTCGAAACATATTCAAACGAAGAGATCCTCCTCGACTGTCCCGGCAATCATTCCGTAATAAGTTTAGAACGAGCGTTCGAGAACTCGACTCGCGAGACGACGTAAATGTAGATTTCGCAGGGCCTTTATACACTTTTTTTGTCTTATTTGCTAATATAATCTTGGAATAACAATCAGGCAATGTGGACGACTCGCGGGCATTCTACGGGATGCCGAGTGTAAAGAGTTCTGTGGTAAAGATGCTACAATGTGTGTGCAAAAACGTATGTTGCATTACACCGGCAACTGTTCGATGGAAACGCGCGCGGAGTATGTTGTCGCATAATTTATATTTTAAAAATATCTCGAAATCAGTGAAAATGCAATTAATTCGGCATCCGTACGAGGATTCTGCGTTGCACGCCGTGAAGAACGACATTGGGGAACACAAAAAATAAGAAATGAGAAGCAAAAAACAAAAAAAACAAAAAAACAAAAAAACAAAAAACAAAAAAAAACAAAAAAAAAACAAAAAAAAACAAAAAAAAAACAAAGAAAGAAAAACATCGAGAGACTTGTGCAATAATATATCGCGTTACAGCAATAATAAAAATTTTTTCGGCAACGATCACTGTCTCCAGTGTGGCGTTCTCCACGAATATCGTTCCGTACACTTGCCTCGATTCCCTGCCTTGCCTGTATTTTGAGAGAGCACTACTTACGAATAACGAAGTAAATCGGAGCTAGAGGAGAAGCTTAGACCGTGTTAGGAAAAGAGGAAGAAAGAGACAAAGAGAGCTTCGAATCGCGCGAGACTTAGGGAGAAACAGCACACGGCGCGCAGAAAGACATACGGTGTGACAAGACCATGTAAATACAAAAATATGCTGAAAGTAGTGAAATGTTGAAGAAAGGAGGCGAAAAACGAGGACGGCTAAACCGCCTCGAAAACAAGACAAGCAATATTTAGTTCTTATCACCTCGTAATAATTAAACGATAACGATTCAAACTGTACCGTGCACGTGTGCACGCGCTCGTATTTAAACGACTATAAATTAAATGTTAATTATCCTTACACTTCGTACATATATATATATATAAATATATATATATATATATATATATATATATAGTGAAATTGTTACGCATTTATTATCATTACAATTATTGAATAGGTAATGCTCAATTAGCATTTGTTTCTTAAAAATAAAAAATAAATATATGGCTGTTGGATATTTATATGCACATATGTCTAACACACCTCTACACACATTTGTTTACGACCCAATATTTTACACGCTCGAACTACAAAGAAAACTCAAAGAAAAAAAACCAAGAAAACCAAGAAAACCAAGAAAACGCGCTCCCGATTTCGACAATCGCGCGTGTAAGCGGAGAGGAAGAAGACAGATCGGAATGTGAACTGGACAACGAAAACTGGATCTGGGACCACAAGACGACTGGTGTTTCAAATTTTATTGTAAATGCGCTACAGTTATCATATCTTGATTCATCAATGTTTACATCATCATTATAAATAATAAAATGCCAACGTTGTCTCTTATAATAGATGTCCATATACAGATATACACAGATGTATTTGTCTAATACATCATGCATTATGTTTCGAGAGCGATTTATTTCAAGATCTGATCAAAAGTCCTCTCAAGTTTTTTTTTTTTTTCATAAAACATAAAATAAGATTGATTAATGTACAATTTGAGGCTCACTAGTTTCTCCCTTCCGAGTCTCCCGTAAAAAATCACGTTTTTCACTTGTCAGCGAAGTGATTGCGCAAACCTGGGTGCTTTTATCAAAAAGATAAAACAGGAGAAATCTATCTAAATCATGATATATAAATTGTACACTTGCACGATCTCCTTCAGACGGAGATGCTAATACCTTTTTTTCGTGATGGAGAGAATAATATACATACCTATATTTATAATTAGAAAAATAATACAATTTCACTTTATCAATGGAAATAATTAAACTATGCGTAATGTGCGTCGTATGAACGTCATTAGCAATTTGAGGCGTAAATATGAGGCAAACATGTTGTCACAGCTAATAGAGTCTCTGGAAACATGAATCAAAATTGTTTCTGCGCCGCTCATATAAATAATAAATTTATTCGTTTAGTTCCACTGAAGCTGTCCGCCTGCGAACGACGGTAAAAAATAAAATACTTACCTTATCAAGGTAAGGGACTGTCTGTTCCGCTCCCACTGTTGGTCCCAGCTTCTGTTTTTGTAGCGGTCACTCGGTCAGCTCGTTTGGATGTTTTTGATAACGACGCTATTTCCTTCAGTAAAGTGCTTATCTTGTGCTGCATTGTGGTGATTTTCGCCTCATATTCCTTTTCCGACGCTTTCATCTTATTACGTAGTTCTGTTTCGGAAGTAAAATTCTTCGCCTTCAATTCGGTTATCTGTAATTCAAAACGTTATCTGTCTTTTTTCTTAATTCATCTATATTCTGGTGAGAAACTTTTGAACTCTTATACGCACTTGCTTGTCTTTTGCCAATAACTGATTATCCTTTTGTGTAATCAGTTTTTGGAGATGTGCTATTTTTTCTTTAAGTTGAGTCACTGCTACCACATGATCCGAGCTATTTGGATCATGAGGATCGTGTACACCAACCATGCGCGCTGCTTTTGCTGGAGTAGGACCATTTGTGTCACTACTCTCTGATTGCGGCGGCAATTTTGTCACGTCGACTCTATGCGGTCTCTTATTGTGACCTTTTAATCTGCAACGAGAAAAAATATAGGTTAAATTTTTTTTTTGCCGAAGCATATTTAGCGTATATGTTTAACAAATGGTCTCGTATATCTCGAACAATTGAGGTTTATATACGAATATTAAGGCAATTAGCGCAAAATTATCTTGTACATTAGGATAATTACTTTTGTTCTTTGTGCTTCGCGGCCCGTTGCTGAGCCAGTTTCAGATGTGCTCTTCTTTCTGCATCTGATTGTTTAGTCTTTGCCAACGCTCGTTTATACGACAGTGTACAGAGCCAACATAATAACTTGCCGTCTACCTAAAAATCCAAATATCGCAGTAAAGGATTTAGTGTAGCATTGTAATAATAAAACATATTTATTACCATGTACCAATAACACACACAGAGAGAGAGAGAGAGAGAGAGAGAGAGAGAGAGAGAGAGAGAGAGAGAGAGAGAGAGAGAGAGAGAGAGAGAGAGAGAGAGAGAGAGTGTTCTCTAAAAAAAAAAAGATATTGACAGAAAGTCTCAAATGTATGAAAATCTTAGTATAGCAGAATAACCTATTCTCTAGCAGCTATTCTCTATATAAAAAATAGAAGGAAAAAATATTATTTTTATAAAATGAAATGAAAGATTATTTTTATACATTTTTGTGCAAAACAATATTAAATATATATAAAGTTTATTATTAAATTATCTTTTATGTGAACATAGCTATGGATAGCTTCTTTTGCAATATTGAGAATGACATTCACCAATGTATTACCTTTTTATCCTCATCCTGTCTATCAAAGGCACACTTTTGCTTGCACTGTTCACATGTAACCGGTGGTCCATAACGTTTCTCTGAATTTGTACACCGTTGGCATTTGCTACCGATAAACGCAGCGATAGTATTGCAATATTCGCAAGCTGATGGCTTCCCATATGACTTAACATTTTGCTCACATTTTTTACATATGGTGCTAGTGTTACCTTTCCTACAAATTCCAACAAGTTAAAATAACACAAATACACTTCCTCTATTTCATAATCACTTTTATAACAAAATAAAGTCATTTGCTTATACTTACACTGTTTGTTGGAATTCTGATCTGCAATACGTGCATTTTACAACAGGGTAAGCTCCCCGACATTCCTATGTAAACATGTATACACATCACTTATTAGTTTTTTTTACTTGCCACAAAAAAATAAAATATGTTTCTTTTTATTTTGACACTTCAATAATTTAATTTCACCCATTCTTTTTTACTAAAATAACATGTATTTCACATTATGATAGTACAAAGTTTTAATCAATCATGTATACAAATACATGATCTTTATAATAACTTGTAACATTTCAATATCATGAATCACTTCTATCTCTTATAAAAGTCTTCCTGAAGTAGGAAAACTATAATCCCTCAATATAGAGATAAGTCATTCAGATAAGGTTTCGAGATAATTATCAGAGAAAGGACATAATTCTAAAACAATTTCTACAAATCTCAAAAGGAGAGGGAAGAAGGAAATATTACTTATATTGAATAAAGATATTGCTTGAAAGATGTTTTAGTCAAATATTTGTGAAACTTATGACACTATATACAATTCACTCTTTTATTTGTAAACTTAATCTATCGTACCTAACTAACCTAACTTACAAAGCAAGTCTAGGTTAGCAACATCATATATGTTTTATATATATATATATACATATATATAACATTAGTCATCTAGATATGATGTGTCAATTTGTATCAAAATATCACTTTCAAACATGTACTTTTTCTTACTACAAATCATTACTGCTGTATTCGATACACACAAGCGATGATTAATTTCTTGTAAAACTCGTTGTTGTAAACGCATATTGTATTACAATGTAAAAAAAAAATTTGTTATCGGAGTGACGTTGTAAACTTAGAAAATTGCGCCGAAGCTGTGAACGTGCAAACACACAAATCGTAACTCCTCCGTGTTTTATTCTGCAAATTCCTTCTTAAGAAAATTAGTAGTCTTTCTACGTAAATGATAAAGCATAAATCACACGCGTCGCAAATCGGAACAACGCGAGTTCACGCGACTTGTACGCCGACGGACTAGGCTCTCAATAACTTACCTTGCACAACTGTTGTCCCGGCGAAAGATCCTCAAAGGGATGTCGGGAGAAACATCTAGAACACGCAAAGAGGAATCCGTTGTTCGTGCTCATCGTCGATGACCGCTTTTCCACGTCCGGCGGTTACTGGGAATGACGAGACGACGAAGAGAGGCGGCAGCTGCGGAAGGAGGCGGCGATGTTCGACTCGCGTGCAGCTGTGCCACAACGAAAAAAATAAAAAAAAAAAAAATAAAACACACAGAAATCAACGACAGCAATGAGGTAGCGCGACTACTCCGATCGTAACTTCCACTTTTCCCGTCGGAAACCGGTTGTTGACTTTTACACAGCCATCTGTGACCGATGCGAAGAGCAACATGGCCGATCATAACAGCCGACGTCAATGGCCGCTCGAGGACGCCACTGATCGCCCCGTGGCTACGTTCGCGATTGGTGGACGCTCTCGACGCATTTCGAACATCACAGGGGATATAAGATTCGCATTTACACGTGTACACATATATTTTATTTACACATTTCGATATGCGTATCAATGAGAATCTTATGTACAAAATAAAAAATAAAAAAACAACTACTCACACAATAAATTAATAGTAAATAATTAACTGTACAAACATATCTCGTATTTGTTCAATATTTCGAGTGTGAAATACGCAATCTTCAAGATGCAATAGAATACGAATCGTTTTTGTTTACGACGTAGCTTTAAAATTAATTCTCCCACAGATTACGATCTGACGCGTAACAACCACACGGAAAAGAGAGATCGAATTTTGAAAGTTTTGACTAATTAAAATCACGCTTGTGTTATCTCGGGCGCGGTGTGAGCGACGCTTGTAATTTGTCAGTCGGTAATTCGTCGACACGTGCAGACACTACGTATCAATTTCCCCGCCTGATAAAACGATATGGGAGACTTACCTACGGCTGCGCATCCTCGATAAATTGCCGCCTATCTCTTTGGGTGGCAGCCCCACACGATTGCCTCGGCCAGCTAATGGAATCTTCACGTTCCGGAATTCGTTACGTGGTACTGTCGCGGCGTGCTTTTGTCCAGCGTTATCGCGGAGAGGCGACACCGGGAAGTCGTCGCGCGTGGTCTGCGATCTCACGAAGACGACGCTTCCAGCGAAAATGACGTCCCGTCACGAAAAGGAGCGTGCCAAGCAGATCCAGGAGAAATGTCAGAATCTGCTGACGCAGATGCTTCGCGATGAGGACAACAAGTATTGCGTGGATTGCGACGCGAAAGGTTTGTCTTTTTCGCAAGCAAATACCGATTCCTGCTCGCGAGTGCTACTTTTTACTCGGTCGTTGTATCGCGAGTATTTGACATTGTCCGAGTGATTCGTTCTCTTGAGAATACAAGGCTTATCGATATCGATCAACGAAACGACCTAATTCTACAACGCGCCGAAGGCGTTGTGGATGTTTAATTTTTACGCTTACGTGCTGTTAACGCGCTGTCACTTGCTCGGCGTGCGATCTCGTCGAGGTTTTGCAATTTCGCGCTCGCCTCGAGTTTTTTGACAAAAATCGGCAGTCGTTTACACCTTTCTCGATTTGATCTTAATGGAATGCAGTTGTTTTTTGTAGAACTCAAATTATCTGCGTGTGGAAGCTTAATAGTCATGATGATTAATAGTCGTGAATACTAGGAATAAATAGCGAACAAAAACTTCTATTCACGGTTCTTTATCTAATTTACATTCAGTTTTTAAACAGGCTGTACAGACAGAGATAACAATTATTTTATGATATTCTGGATGAATTTATGTTTTCAGGACCAAGATGGGCTAGCTGGAATTTGGGAATTTTCTTGTGTATTCGGTGTGCTGGTATACACAGGAATCTTGGAGTGCACATAAGTAAAGTCAAGTCTGTTAACTTGGACACATGGACACCGGAACAAGTAGTGGTATGTAGTAAATGTTTTAATAACAAATTTTGAATTTTTAATGATTTTTAGTGTGCATATGTATGTTATATATCTTTACATATCTTAATATGTAAAGATAACTTATTTGTTTAATTATTTTTTAATTATATTCTCAAATATCTAGAGCTTACAACAAATGGGCAATTCTCGAGCCAGAGCTGTATATGAAGCAAATCTTCCAGATAGTTTTCGAAGACCTCAAACAGATTGTAGTCTTGAGAGTTTTATTCGGGCAAAATATGAACATAAGAAATACATAGCAAGAGAATGGGTACCACCTCCTTTACCAAAAGTATGTTTATTGTAATCTATATATGGAAAAATATGTGTAAATTTGATATTTGAAACAATGAATTATTATATTATATGTGTTACAGGTAAATTGGGACAAAGAACTCGATGAAGAGGCTGAGAGGCAACGTAGACGAAAAAAGGAAAGTTCTGAATCTGCAACTACTGTACTTCCACCAGTAAAAAAACCAGAAGTAGTGCCTCAATTGCCAAAACCACGAAGTTCCGTCAGTCCTAAACTGACTAGAACAAAAGACTCTTCGGCAATTCACGATCTGTTAGGTCTTGGTATGTTACTTCATTTTACATATGAATCAGAACATAATGGCTTTTTTATAGCATTGTTATTATTGTCATTAATAGACGCTCCAGCAACTAATCAAACAAGTGTAAATGGTTCTGGAGACGATGTATTTTCTTCCTTTCTGTCTGCTCCACCTGCTTCGACGGTTCCATCTGGAAATGAATCTTCTAATGGAAATAAAACAACTACTACAAGTAAAAGCGAAGAGGAGAGTTTCTTTGACCAACCCACTCCGCTACCTCAAGAAAAAAGCAAAATGACGAAAGACAGTATTCTAGCATTGTATGGTACTTCAAGTTATCAGCCAAATGTGTATGGAGTTCCAGGTAACGTATATAAAATTAGATTTCTATATTACTTATGCAACTCAATTGCTACTTATTTTTGTTTCAGGAGGGGTATACTCTCAGCAATCTGTACCATACAAGCAGCAAATGCCAAATGTAGGTGCATTTGGACAACAAAGTTCCTTGGGTCAGCTCGGCCAACTTCCCACGCAAATACCGATTGCAAATCAGATACTTGTCAATCAAAATCAAATTATAGCAAATCCTAGTTCGATAGGTGCTGTAGCAGCTAATCCTCCTTTAGGCTTACACATAGGACAAATGAATCAATTAAATGGTGTACCAAATGCTGGTATCACAGTGCCGCCTCAAATGGTATCTATATAAAAGTTTCCTTTTCAATTGTTTCTTTTGTGAATTCTATCTCAAAAATTTAATTTTCTCTCTAATTTCAATTTACAGATGATGCAGTTAGGACAAAGTAATATCGCTAGCAATAACGGCTGGAGCGGTATGCTGACGCAAAATATTCAACCAGCTCCTGGCAGTAATCCTTTTTTCAATTTGACTGCGCAACAACAACAGACTGCTGCATTTGCCGCTCAAGTATGTAAATTTTAATATCTTAGTTTGTCAAAAAAACGTGTATATGAGTGCTAAGTTTTACAGTATAATTTCTAACAATATTTTCACAGTTGCCACAACAAATGACACAAATGTCACTGGGCGATATGAACTTTGCTCCTACAACGGGAAAACCTGCCACGGCATTACCCGGACAAACTCTTTCCACCAACTTGTGGCAGTAAAAAAATAATGTGGATAATTGTTAGAGCTTGTTGATTATATTATTCTATGTTGTATACTAGTGTCAACAGTTTATTCAACGTAATAAGATTTCCATGCCCGTACGTCTCGAGCGTCGCTTCGGAAAATAGAACTGACGGTTTCAACCCAGAAACAAAAAAAGAACTATTCGTACGCTGTCTGATACGAAATATAATTCGTGAGTAGTGTTTCGAACCGGCAAATATTTTTTTCTCTGGAAGCTTTCATTAGCTTTCAATGGAAGAAGAACAAATCAAGTTTTTGACTAAAGATATTTGTGTGACACTGAATAATCTACCTTACGGTGCAAATTATGTTGCTAATAAGAGCTTTTTGTAATTACGATTGAAGTATGTATCAGGGTCCATTTTCAGTGTAACAAACTAGTTAATTTAAATCAATGATAGACATGAAACGATATACTTTTAACTAACTTGGATTTTGTTGCTATCAGTTTCTGTGTGAAGAAACGCGCGCTCTGAGTTTATTCGTCAAGATGAAAATTTGTACAATTATATTAGTGCTAATATGGAAAGAGTTCGTGTTTTCGTAACTGATGGCAGTGAAAATTAAGTTTTCTAAAATTTATATCGATTGGAAACTCTGATTTAAATAGAGATATACATGTACAAGTTTTGTCAGAAGTGTTAAAAAAGAAAAAAACAAGACTTCGATCTTCAGCACTTATTTTTAAGGTACTATAAATGACACGTGCAATATGTGTCCACATTTATTCTGTATTATTGATGAATAAATGCAAAATATAAATGCGAGATGTGACGCATTTTATTTGATTAAGATATGTTAATGTTGTAATAGTGATCAAAAAAAATTTAGCATGTTTGAATATTTTAGATATTCTAAGTATGTGTGTTTGTGTAAAAAAAAAAAAAAAAACATAGAATCATGTAATTGGTGCTAAGAAAATTCTGAAGCATTTTTAAGTTTTATTTAACTTTATATTATAATTAAACAATAACGCGAAAACACACTCTCTTTATATGTGTTCTTCAAACAAAACCATTTTAAAAGGACGTACTTTACAACTGCAGATAAGTAGATAACAAACAACTTTACTGTTTCTTATATCTTTTGTTTGTATAAACCAATATGTTTCTTTTACAAACTGAGGTATAAAAGTTTCTTTAATACTTTTTTAAATACTGTAACCAGCGCACTATTTATTATCTTTGTTTACATATAGCACACTTATAAAAACTGTAGCACAGTTATAGAAAATCTCAGTTGGCGACGATAGTTATTTAATAATTATCTATTTAATAGATTTCTCGAATACTTGTGAAAGGCACTACTTAAGTGTAATTATAGCCTGACCTTCAAAACACCGATGCAGCGAGTCTATTCTGTAACTTTTAACGCACGTGTTATAAGCATAATGCTCGCGTTACGTATCTAAAACAGAAAATGTATTACAATACTCGTTGCGCAACGATTGTTAACGATACGGTACGCACGTTAATGATAACGAAATAATAAGTTACAGAATACAAGTGTTCGGCATGGGCAATTGCCTTCATATTGCGACACTGTATTTAATAATACGGAGACATACGATATTTTTGTTATCACATATTTCGATGAAATAAATCACTTTTATGCGATTATTGATTATTCATAAAATTCACCAAAAGAGACTTAATAATGCTCACACATACCTTCATATTATTGTTGCCTACAGTATCAAACTCTTATTAATATATGAATTATTTTTGTTATAAACAATTAAATATAATGTATTTGTGTATTCAAATATAATTAAATTTTATTGTATATACTCTATATTGTACATGTATCTCTCATTACTGATCATTCACAAAAAAAAGGATATTAAGTAAAACATGCAACATTATCTCAAACATATATCGGAAAAATCTCAAGTCCGGCAATAAATTATTGCTAATGTATTTTTCTCGATAATTTTCTATGTTGAATTTGACAACTACGATTCACACTTTTTTATTAGAATAATACAAAATATTATTAAGTTGAAGTTTTCTTCAAAAAACAAAACTTTTCTTTGAGAAATATTACTTAAATTATTGTTATATCGCGTGTTGTATATTAATTAATTCTGACATGTGTATTATATTGAGACTATATACATGTAAATATATGTTATTCACAAATATAGCTGAAATAAAAATATCTCTCTACCTCTGCACCATCATCAAACCATTACGATCAAATGCGCGATCTTTTAATGAAAAAAACTATGGCAAATACCTGTGTATAATCTATGTGCGATACAAGAAACACTGTACAATAAATAATTAAGCAAATATACAAAGAATATAACAACTGCGGTGTTATTGTTATTTGCAATAAGAAATACCGAATTCCAATATAATAAACGTAGTTTGTTCGATCATTTCTTTATCTAATAAATATTTCAGCGTATATATAATATATATATCATTAAAGTATTAAAACAAGTTGTATTAAAAAAATAAAATATATTTAAAATTAGTAAGTTGAATTACAAGTCGTGCTATACATGCTTGAAGCATCATTCTGTCCTTATTCAAATTTTATAAAAAATAAAAATAGAATAAGTACTTCGAAGCATGTGTAGCGTAACTTGGATTATGTCTTACAGCGACTCACCGGAAGTCATCAAATAGGAGAATTAACTACTTGATTCATCGGAAATGAATTTCTTTCATTTTGCGCGAGCCAAGACGCCAGACACGCGAGAATTTTTCATTGTGTAGGCCACGTGAGAAGAAAATATGGACAAACCCGTGGTATTAGCGCGTGTAATAAAAGTCCTAGGCCGTACTGGCTCTCAAGGACAATGTACTCAAGTCAAAGTGGAATTCCTGGGCGAACAAAATCGTCAAATTATCAGGAATGTAAAGGGGCCGGTGCGGGAAGGCGATTTGCTAACCTTGCTGGAGTCTGAACGTGAAGCGAGAAGACTTCGATAATATTGGAACATCTTTTGTTATCAAGATTGAAAAAACGGTCGCCAGCCGGATACCTAGCCAGACATTTATGGATTTCTTGTGAAGAGGCTCCCCATGCATGAGGATTCATGGTAACGTCGATTGCTGATTACAAGCAGCCCAGCTCACGTGTCTTTTGGAGAAAACAGAAGATCCATGTTTTGCATTTAGAAATAAGATCCAAGATAAGATCCATGTTTTGCATTTAGAAACATTCCTGTCAGCAGAATTCTACAATATAATTTAAAATAAATCTTCAACTGGTGATCGCAAATCTAACAGTGTTATTTATTGTTCCCTCAATCAATCAAGTCAAGTTTCTGTTAGAAAATTAATACAAAGACATGCATGGAAATAATAAAATATTTTATTACAAATCAATACACACATCAGTCATTGATAATTCACTTTTCTAAATAATGCACATAGAAAAGATGAAGAAATGGAAATTGCATGATACATCTACCATAATTTTCCACACACTTAAAGAAAATTGTGCTTTAGATGCATTACATATATATTAATATTTACAGGTGTAATACTAATATAGATAGGAGTCAAACTTAATGATCTGTTCTCTATACATATCATACACAGTAGGAAACACGATGTTGTCCTGATCTAGTTTGTTTCTCCATGTTCTTTAATATGGCACTCGTGATAAAAACTGGAAGACAGTAGTTTGTGTGACGCTACTACTTGTGAATTGTAACTTTATGCAATGTGCAAATTCCAGTAATCACTTTGTATATACCGTGATATTAAATACTTTGTTCTACTGATTTTTGTATCAATATATAAACCACAACACAAATAAAACCTGAAAGATGCATTAAGAACAATACTGCTCAAAACACACATCTGTTTAAGATAAGCGAAGGTGACGAAATGGAATTTTGATTCTTAAGTATTTCTGTTCACAATCTCTTATAGTGTTTAGTAAATATATATAAATATATATATAATATTTATTATATATTATATATAATATATACATATTATATGTTATATATTATATTATATATTATATATTGTAGCTTTTTTATAACACTGAAAAATATTTGAGATTATTTATATAAAATTCTTTATGAGAAATATATATATATATATATAATATAAATATATATTATAATCTAGTTGTTGTTTTGAGCAGTGTATTAAAAATACTTTCAGTTACAATATGACGAGTCATGGATGAGTATTATGAAAGATAAGATACATCAGTCTAATCGACTAGTGACACTCAAAGCTCATCGGTAAAACGCTCTATGTCCTGTAAATGGTCACCAAAGTCCGTTGCCTCGCTGCCCACAAAAATATCATGATGATTCAAAATCTCATCAAACGACAATCTATTGTCATGATCATCATCGGAACTAGCAAATAAGTGATCTACCTCATCATTTGCTATCTCTCTAAAATGAACAGCGTTATTATATCGCGAGTATTGACGCAATAATTATTTGATAATAGATATTACAGAGGATATATACATACTCATTACTCGGAACAAGCCAAGACAGAATTTCATCCGAATCCAGTCTGCCGTCTCCGTTCTTATCGTGTTCATAATCGAACGTAGTCTTTTCAGCCAACAGCCATTCTTTATCTTTGTACTTGCCTCTGTCGCCGATAAACTCTTGGAAATTAACATATCCGTCGTTGTCTGTATCTTTCTTTTCCAAAGCTTGCTTCAATAAAAGTGGAAACATTCTAGGAGTCTCTTCAGGATGTGTATAAGCTTTGAATTCCACTGTATCTAAATATCCATCTTTATTTAAATCAGCAGCTTCAAACGTGTCTTTGTCATCTTGAATCGCACTGTCTTCTAGAGCCAAATCTTCCGGATCCTGGCCAAAAGTATCCTGCAGGATTTCATCCCAACTCACTTTGCCATCTTTATCCATATCAGCATCTTCTAAGCGATCTTGAGATTCCTCTTCAGAAAGCATGCTGTTTGCAAAATGTATATAATTAATAACTCTTAAACTTCTCAATTAATCAATCGAGTTAGATTGATATAATGTTAACAGCATACTTGAATGAACGCAAGATCCAGGCTTTCAGCTCATTTCTCTCTATGAATTTATCATTATTCAGATCCATTTTGGTTAATAAAATACCTAATCGTCTCTTGGATTCTTCTATTGGGAGTCTATCAAATTCTTCTGCTTCTTTTACACTTCCTGTACACGGGCAAATAGAATGAGATTAAATATAAATTAGAAATTGTTAATCAAAAATAAATTTCAATGACATTTGAGTGCAGTGAGTGCTTATTAATACAGTTTTAACTTTCTTATAAAATAAAGAGATGTTCATATACATGAAATCTTTAAATCTTTAATCAATAATTTTAAATATCTATTATAATAGTAAAGGCACTTCATACAAAACTTTCAAGTAAAATGATTGAAAAAAAAACTCAAACAAAACTAGTTAGTTTTCTAAACAAATCTAAAATGAAACGCATTGAGACAGAAAATTCAACAAAAATACATTCTAGATGTCTTTCTCTTCATTCAGTCATTTCTCTTTCATACCTAGGATGGCTTCATGATCAAATTCCTGATGATGATCATTTTCCGTGTAGTGATCACTATCACGGGGACTGAATGCTCCGTCTTCCATCCTCTCGTTGCTGTTGAGTTTGTTATGTTGATGCGTGTGAATGTGTGCGGAAGCGGCATCGCCGTAGGTTGACAGCGATGCGACGAGAGCAACGACGAAGAGTAGAGCAACGTGCGCTTGGGCGGCCATCGCGTTGTCTTCACAGAATACAACGGATACAACGGCGTGCGACTGAAAACAATGTTTACTTACTTATGCTCAACAACGTCGATGCATAACCTATAGCTCAACTTCTGCTGACCAAGGATCGACTTTGCTATAGCAAACGCCGCACGGCGCTGTGCCGATCAACAACTGAATGTTTACTGACATTTGTCTGCTACGGCGGATATTATCGATTACTTTCCATTACGCATGACACAGCAATTGCATAAAAAAAAATTTATATACAGAGAAAAATGTAAAAATCGTCGGGTGGATATGTCTATGACACGCAATATCATAAATATATATACATGTTATATTTTACTGGGAGTTCATTCCTAAAGAAAACAATATAAAATATAAACAACTTTTTTTATTAAAAAATAGTTTATTTCTATTTAATGTATCTTTTTAATTTTTATCGAAAATCTAAAACTGTAAGTTGTCGCTTTTTCTTCTTGTTTCAAAACAAGCACACAACAAGAAGGAACAAAATAGAATATCGTTTTAACAATACATAAAGAATAGAAAAATGGCAATTCACCAATATGTGTAGCTTCGAATGCAACGCCGCAGCTGTATGATGATTGGTTCCTCCGAATGCACTGAAATGAATCTCTTATCGCGCGAAGTTATTACTGCCAATAGTCGCGATATATATCGCTAATATATATTTTCGATAGTTTTGATTTATATGTTGTATCGACTGGTCAATCACCACTGAGTTCTCGTTCCGTGTGTCGTTTCCGTGTTCTACTGATTTGAACTGTGGAATGTCGCGTGAAAACAAATCTCGTCGCGTATCGCCGAAATCGTCGCGTTGAAGTGTTGCAGCCGATCGCGCGTATGTGCCGTTTTTGAATCACAGGACAGCTCGAGTCAGTTTCTTCGTCGAGATTTCGCGTCGCGTCGCGCTTTCGTGTGCGTCTCGCGAAGAGAAGCAGCTTTGTGCCGGATGAATTCTTTAGTCGCGACGCGTGTGCCGAGTCACGAATCTGTCGAGTGAAAACGGCCGCCGTTCGAAAATAAAGTCGGCTCCTATCGTGATATATACTCCTATCGTCGCGTCTATTTTCAACGCGCGGTGCGCCGCCCGGCCGATTCTTTAGACCGCGCAAGGCGAAAGTTTTGTTTAAATTTAAAACATAGACAACATAGTGTACATCGAATCGATAATGGAGTGGATGCAATCGAGTGGATGCGTTTTTCATCTCAGAATTTTCCGGTACAGTCACGTCGCCTGATCGGTGAGTGCTTCTCTTAGTTTATTATCTGCACTCGAAGGTACGTCATTTTTGAACATTATTTTTGAAAGATGATCACACACACATATGTGTGTTTCTGAAAACAATATTGTATTATCAATAACAAATCGAGTTTGCTAGACAGTTTGAGTATAATACCTATTTGTTGGGAGAAATATTTCGATGGATGCGATGAGATTTCGAAGTCTATTTCTTGCGGAAATGCGCGCGAATTTTATAGCATCGACTTTTAGTAGCGATTGACACTGTCGGTAAAGTTTGAAGAACCGTAGATAACTTACTCGTGGGTTGATACAAGTAAAAAAGATTAGTTGTCGGTAACAAAGATAATGATTGCATCGATTTGAATGTCGTTAACTTACTGCCTGTTTTGGTACATTATTACCAAATGCAATCTAATACAAGAATATAATATAATAATGTGTTTTCTGTGATTGTACTTTAAAGTTTTAGAACATATAATGCAAATAGTGTGTGACACATTTTTAATTGATAATACAATAATGTTTAAAAATAATTTTTCTGCATATACGATTGCTCGTACTTTATTGACAAAAAGAAATAATCTTTAAAATATTGTTTTTTAGTTTTTTTTTACGTAAAATAAAGCGTAGAATAAATAAAAGAGAAATGAAAAAGTAGATGTTATTAAATTATAATATTATTATACGTTTTATCTCTCTCTACATTATATATAGAATTATTATGTACGCGCGTGATATATGTGTATGTTGCGTAGATTATTATCAGTAAAATTATATACAAATGTGCGTAATTATTTCTTTTTTGCGCGACATAAATTAGTTTCGAATCTCGCAGAGACGCGCTCGCGCGCATTTATATTTTCATCGCATTTCCGCAATATTCCTTTTATTATGTTAATTAAATTCTGGATATTAATCTCTCGTCGCATTTACCAACCTGCGTGAGGACGCGTATATCTCGCAAAATCTGTTAACGGTTACAATTATTGAAATATGCGTTTAATTCGCGAAGCGTGACACACACACGTCGATATTTTACACGTATCCCGTGCCAAAAATTTCGAATTGTTGCTATCTTTTGCGCGCGTCGTATCAATCGTATGTAGATTGTCAAAGAACGAGCGGTCAGAACTGATTGGCGGGACGGAAATACGGCTGTTTTGCATCAACACCCAACGTAAACCGTTTTCCGGTCTTTTCTAAAGGATTTCGCGCGAGTGTAGGATCAAAGAAATTCAGTGTTGTCCTTTTATTGTGAAAGAAAGGCAAATTCTCTCTTTATCCTAAAATTATTTTAAACGCAAGTAAATAATATTTACAATATAATATAAATATTAATATACACAGACGTCTAGAGGTACGTAAAGAATGAAAAAATGAGACAATAGCATGACATCGAACGACGAAGGTTCGATTCCAACCCTCGTCCGCAACATTCGGCGATTTTCACATCGCGAATATCTATTTGCGTAATTTCTTCGCGTTTCATTCCGCCCGAACGTTTTTCGCGACGAGAGGCGGAAGATCCTACGACGGGTGTTATGTGGTGATTTTGATATTGCGAAGCGAGATATCGAGAGAACGCCAACGCGTAACGGGCGCGTTCCTTCTGACATTCAAATGTTGGCCGCCGCCGACGCCGACGAAAAAGGATACATACGAACCCGACGCCGCTTATTCATCGCTCAAAGGGATCATTTATCAACATATTTGATATGCTCCCCACACTACTCGCGCCCACAACCCTTCGCGGGGCGAGGATGTAGAAGAGAATCGCGCTTCGAGCAACCGCGCGCTCTTTCTCCGCGCTCGCTCCTCTCTCGTCTTCCATAGAAATAATATGCTAATCGCGCGAAGGCGGAGTTTAAAAAGTGCTCCGATAAATTCTCGAGACTTTTGACGTAATTTTGCCTCCCCCTTTTCGCCGCAGCCGCCGCCGCCGCAACGTCTTCCAAAAGATTCTTTTTGCGCGCGCTTTCCGGCGTCTTGAGAGAACTTTACCTTACCGCGTATATATATATAAAACGCGACCCCGTTATACATATATCATTGAAGCGATAACTTCTCCTCGCGGATCCTCGTGTGGAGATCCTGGCGTCGCGTCGCATTCGACGCGCGATTCTTTCTTCTTCTTTTTTTTTTTTAGTCTTGATCGAAATATCTTGCCGACAAAACACGGAGTATAAATGGATGACTCTGCGGTAAATACAATCTGTCAATGAGAACGACGCGAGTCGAGAAGTTTTTGATTTTCTAGGGAAAAAAAAAAGAGAAACTATTTTCGCGAAAACATCCCTTTCAATTTGCATAAGAAATGTGATTCACGGAGTAGTTAGAGAAATTAGATTACGTTGCGGTTAACAAAACCCTTTTGTGTAAGCCGAAACCTTCCAATTTTCTGTACGCGAACGTGCTCGCGCGTGTCGGAACGGCGCATAAGTGATTGACGTGGAACGTTAAGATCATTTACAAATCCCCTCATCGGCACTTATGCGTGCGGTGACGCATACGCACATATTTATGCACCCCTGGCCCCTTACACATATCGCGGCCTCATACATACATCGGTCATATTAGCCGCAAAAGCCGAAACGCGGCGCCCTTCGCGTTTATTTAAAAGCGTTCATATTTTATCGAAATGCATAAAATCAGCGGTGAAAATAATATTCGGTGAAAATAATAAACAAATCGCAAGCATTGTCTCGTAATTTTTATATACGTGTAAATGTAATTTCTTTTTACACATTCTATTGTTGTTTAATCTATCTTGTATAAAACATAAGACTTTTTTGTATCGCTATTTCTCGGAGAAGTCGAGACAAAATTCCGTCGATGTTGCGTGTATCGTCATCAATCGTCCTAGACGTCCAACTAATATCTTCCGAACGTTCAATTCCGAAACGCCACGTCAGCAAGAAACACTTTCAAGCATATTGAGACGGGATTCTCGGCGGCCGAGAGATCGTCATTTACTTTAAGCCCTCCTTTCCATATTTATCTCGATCTACTTCATTACGGCCACTTCGAGCGCGCTCCTTCTTCCTTCTTCTTTTCTGCCGAATGTCTTTCGGTTAGGATTACGACTCACTCTCTTTCTCCGCGGGAACGAATGGTCGCGGCGGTTATTAGGATCACCGCCGGCGCAGATTGCTTTTGCGCGAACCCAGAATTTATGGACGATGATGATAAAGCCCCGCGGAATCGTAATCGAATGTCTCTTTCACGAGTGTTTCCGTTGAGAGAAAAAGTTCTTCCCTCCCGAAACGAACCGTAAATTCGCTCATCTCGTTGGTTCTGCATTTCCAAACGCGAGAAGCACACGCGTCCGTGAGATCGTAATTTTTTTTTCTTTTTAATTCAGTCGTTAACGTAAATTTGTCATTTCAAGCAGCGCTCGCGCGTCGCACATACGCGCGCGGTTAATTCTCGATGACAATTTTAATTATACATCAAATAATATTACACATTTAATTATATATATTGGTAATTAGTCTATTATTAATATACATTATCACGTATAATAATTTGGAAAACAAAAGATCACAGTTTTAAATCGAATATCGAAATATTGAAAAAGCAATAAAGTTTAGCAATAAAGTTTACCTTTGAGTTTTTGAATCCGAAAAAAGTTTTGGCTCGTCGATTTTTTTTTATTAGTACTTTCGCTCAAAACGATGCACCATACTTCAGATTACGTGAAAAAATCTCGCAAGTTTCCGCGCCAGTATTCGAGGTTTCTTCCTTTCCCCTTGACGGGGCATACGCGCGTCGCGATTTAAGTCGTCAACTTTTATGGGGGTAGTTTTCGCGGAGATGGTCCGCGACAAGCCAACATAAAAGGGGGTGGAAGTTTCCGGTAATATGGCGTCTTACCGCGGAATATGGCGGCAACTGTATACAAGAGATAGCGACAATATTGAGGTGGCGAGAGCGCCCAAAAGAAAACCGAGTGAATCCCTTCGCGTTCGCTTCGTGTTGTCGGGTCGACGTCCTTTTTCGATACTTCTTCGATTCCGATTTAGTGTCGCTTTATTTACACATGGTATTACATTTGCATAATTGTAAAGTGTCCGAGAAATGCTATTTTATTTTCCATATTCGTCGATTGTTCGATTAAATGTCCCGCAAGTTGTTTTTAGCGAAAGATAAATTGAGAAGGTAATATAAAAAAAAATAAAAAAGAGAAAAATATAAAAGGGGAATTTCCATAGGAGTCTCAAGATGCAAAGAGAACGTTATAAGCTAAGTAAACCACTCTTCTGGTTCGATTGAAGGAGAGTTACTTGCGGAGAAGAAATAACCGCACTCGATGATCGTGGATTAACACGGAGATTGCGCTGAAGAGCGTCTTCCTTCGCAATTCGCTGATTGCATCTGGCATTTGTGTCACGCTCTTGAGCGCCCGGCCGATATGCCCGGACAAATTGGAAATTGGTATTCAGTCCGTTGCCCGCTGCTGGACGGCCAGACGGATTTGCGAAGGAACACCTTAGTCCCGGGCAAGAGTGTCCGTACGTGCTGGGTGTGGGCTGGTTGCGGACTAAGCGACGTTAGAGTTGCTCAAATCGCTTCCCGACGATCGTCTAAACGCCAAGGAATACCAAAGGAGAGCGGAACGGATCTTTTTCATTACGTGAAGCCTCAAAAAGAGGCTTCTGCCAAAAAAGTGGGAACATTATAATTTTCGTATAAACCCGGAAATATATACTCATAAAATATCTTACGACATCTAAGACGCTTCGATGACTTGCAATAAATTTTATGTGATTCTTTAGATAGAGCTAACTTCGAAACGTGGAAGAAACCGTGAAACAGAAATCGCGTTACAGATAATTCGAGCGCTCATTGCGCGCCGCAGTGGAAAAACCCGCGTATGTTCGGCCAAGTAGAAATAATCGCCAACAGGATCCAGCGTAATTTATGATCAACCCAATTACGGATTCTCTCTACGTGCGCGTTGCTGGCCATATTTGCAAAATTCAATTTATATACGATTGTTTATTACTCTTGAAAGGGAAATTAAACAGAATACGCGTACATTGTTATTACACTGTGAAAAATGTGCGGGTAGAAAAAGCATAAGTTATAGGCTTTGTGAATTGAAGCCGATCTTTCGGTTATCGGCTCCGTCACAGACCGACGTCGTTTTACAAAGACTGTGTCGAGGATATTTCCCCGGGGATGGTTCGATACGCACCGGCCTCATTTCGAATATGGACGTTTGAAAAGACTAACACGTAAAACACCTACTCGTCCCGAAATTTTCCCGTGTTGATTTCAAAGATTATTTAATAGGTCACAGTATAAAAAGTAGAAAGTATTATAGACACAATACTTTAAAGATCATTAAAAAAATTAAAGATACGCATACACTTCTTAGGTTTTTTTAACTATTATTTTCGTAGAAAACTTTTAACGACATGTAACATGTCGTACATATTACATAACGCGTACATAAAGAGTTTCAAAATAATTGACGATAGACATTCATGAATGTTGTGCTACAAATAAAAAGCGTCACGTGTTTTCTTACGAAACAATCAGCATTAATGCGTCTCGCGAAAATCCTCGACAACACCTCGCGGCGAATTTTGCCGGTGACTGTACCCTGATTTACTTCCAACCGATTCGCCAGGAAATCGAATTACCCCCGCGGCGAAGCACGCGAAGAAACCTCGAATTAAGAAACACTGAGACCTGCGGAAAATATCGGCGCGATATAAATCAAGACCTCCCAGATACCTTCTTTTTCTCGTCCCTGTTTCACATTCGTTATCCGCGGCGGCGATCGATAAACGTCGCGGTTCGTCTCGCGAAATCACATCGAAATACCTCATTTCTCAGGCAATCGAAGGAACGAGATTTAATGCTCGCGAAACGCATCGCCGATCGCGGTTGACGAGCACCGTTAATCGTCGGTCATCAACGCGGCTGTCTCGTTTTTTCCCACACAAGATCGATACGTAAATATCCACGGAAATTTTATGCCCCGGAAAGTAGGAACATCTAGACAGTTAAAAACTTGGTTCGATTGCCCATAAAGTGTCCTCGTTCGGCATTCTGTTTCTAAGGTACTTAAGTAGATTTTATTTCGCGTGTTTTACGACCAGCGTGAGTCCTACCTCTCTTTTCGCTTGAATTTGGAATATTCGAAATATTCGAACGTATAACGCGAGAGACAAAGCTTCCAAGGAAGCCGCGGTACGAGTGCAGCGATACATTTGTTTCTTAACAATAAAAAGAGAGATGAGAATGCCGATCTTATTTGGTTGAAACTTTGAGATAAAATTTTAAGAAATTTGCGAAATTTTTTCCGTTTTACGAGTTTTATTACGTTTTATCAGACGTGTGAAAAATGCGAGCAAAATTGTTTTCGAGGAAAATCTCGCGCAAAGTTCGAAGATTGACGCGATGCGGGTCCTTCGATTTGCCAAAGTGACCCTTACCTTTTAGTGAGTTTAAAGAGCCGGGGCACTCTCACGGATGTGCCAAGTTAGAAGGAATTACGGGGGGAGAGTGGGCATCCTTTAGAGAGATCCTGTGCTTAATGGCGCTGAATCACAGATTGCGCGCACCCCTAAATTTGAATTTATTATCAACCCTTGCCCGACGGAATGCCGCGCACAGCGGCGGATGGCGCTCGTACGCGACCGAAAGAATAATTCCCCTTCGCCGCCAATCGCCGCGACGTAGCCGCCTGTTCCGTCGGGCTCCGCTGGAATTCGCAAGCTTCTAAATGCCGAGATCATCGTTTTCTCATCGAGATGTAAGCGGGTGTTTTTAATCGACTTGGTGAACTTTGTCGCGCGGAATTGAGTTGTTTTTCATGAATTTCCAATTCTGCAGAATTTTATTCGAAATTCTGTGTGAGAGAAAAAGAGAGGTCGCGAATTTTCACAAAGCTCAAGATCAAATGTACACGCGTAAAAATTTAACATTAAATAATAAATTTACAAAAAATAAATTAACAAAATTGAGAAGAAGAGATTTAAAATTTTGCTTTCTCATGCGAATATCTCGATTTTCACATTTCGATGAATGCCTGCGCGAGATAAACGTCCCTTAAAGAGTTAATTGGTCGTTTATCGGTGTGCGTTCCAGTCCGGACACGTGTATACGACGGCTAAATGAACACGCTAAATGAAACGACACTTAACGCGGTCGCCGAGCACGTTGCATATCCGAACGAGCCGTGTCAAATGAATGCACCCGCGGGCAGCGGCGAGTCGACCGGATGCGGTCTATCGTCGATCGCCGTTCCGTTCGATCGGTTCCGCAGCGCGTCGCGAAACGGAACGACGACGGGACGGGCTGATAAATCCGACGTGTGTATCGTTAGCGCGATAAATCAATTATAATATTCCATGGTTAGCTTGGAACTATATCGGTTGTTAGTAAAACCCGCCCGGCGTTACGGATGGCGGCTATACAATATATACGCGCATCGATTGTGTTTCTCACATTATTACAAATCTCGAGTTTTCTCTCCTCTCTCGTTTCTATTATTCAACGCTCTGTCAGCCGGATTCTTGCTTTCTCAACGGTTCATCAAAATATTTCAAGACTCTTTAAAAAAAAAAAAAAACTCCAAACATGTATCTATGTACATATACTGTGCCTAATGGATAATTCGTCATTGTTTCTGTGTTCTCTTCTGTTTTTCTCTCGTCTCTCGTTTCTTTTCGAGGCTTTCTGACCGTGCATACATATCTTCTCTCTTCCCTCATCCTTCTTTCACTCCGATAAATACGCGATCGTCCATCCCTTGCTCTCCACTCCGTTCTGTCGAACCTACGGATTCGCACTTCGGGTTACGCCCGGCATTATTCACCCTTTATTGGATTTGCCGATTTTTCCGTCGCGAGTCGCGGCGACGCGATGCACCGTGACGGCTCCTCTGCAACGCGATCCGCAACAATGTAGCCGATCGTTACAAAATGTGCGAGGGACATAAATCCTTTCGCGGTCCTTTCCGCGGCGATGCGCTCGCGACAGTCGCTCTCGCTCCTGAGAAATGTTTTCCGCATCCGCCACATGACACTTCCATCGCGTCTTATGCAGCCAGAGCGTTACTGTATTCATTCTTTTGGGCCGAGATAACAGTCAGCTTGACGCGCGAAATATTTTTCATGTAACAGCAGTCGATTGGAATAGCATATGTAACAGTACGTTCGTAATCGGACTGATCTCTCATTAAAAAGCATAATCGCGAATTGAAAGCGAATCAAGTAGCTAAATATTTAGAAAAAATATTGATTTTTTATAGCCAAATTATTATCCAGATATGAAATTGTCGTTTGCGATAAGGCACTTCGTTACAATGAACAAGTGGTGAGAATTTTTCGCGAACTGAATCCTTCCGTGTATTTTTAGCGATATGGAGAAGTGAAGAGGGTCGGTTTGGCACTTCCGAGTTGTTCGTCCAGATCTAAAGATTTGGAACGCACCGTGGATTCGCATTTGCATACTTCGCCGATTCCGCTGGTGGTTCCCCATTCCACGCGACTCTTCTCTACACGGTCCACGACTTAGTTCTTTCCGCCGTCTCCGATGCAAATTACAATATTCCCGTGCCATTCGTTCGAATATGAAAATATACGCGTCTGCCGATCAAACTATAAGATACGCATCTTCTATTCCCCGCGATAGAACAAAGAATCTTCGAACTTCGGTCTTTCGCGCTTATACACCTGCGTGTTCGCAATTGCCGCTTTTATCGAGTGTTTAAATGTATAATTTTGCGTCTTGAAGTTTCTTCGCGATAGACATTCGAATTTTTACAAAACAATTTTACGCGAAGAAAAAGTGTAAATTGTTGTTTGAACACAAGAGTCTCCGTTATGATTAATTTTTTATAACTTCTTGTCGAGTGTGCGATATTGCGCGGGAAGAGTCGCCGTTTCAACGTGGGCGAGTCTGAGAATATAAATCGAGCATGTAGCCATTGAATCACGCCGCGGAACGCGCTACTACTACGCGGATGCGCAAATCTTGGCGCGTTTTAAAAGATTAAAATTTTTACCCGGGTCCAATCGGTTCGCGCCATGCTCTCAGAGATCGCACCTCGCACTCGCTTCTGCAGAATAATGTTTCCCACGCGACTGATACGGCGACTCCCCGGCCGCAGTCTCTCTCTCTTCTTTTTTGCTACGGCAATATTTAGATAAACCTCGCTACGTGTGCCGACTAGAAAGCAGGTAGAAGAGATATGTTGTAAAACGTTATGTATCGCCGCTCTCGCGGTCTCATCCTATTGGCCCGTAACCGAGTTCTCTCGGGGGAGACCGATGTCGGACAAGGCTCGAACGCGAGCAGTTTAATCGTTTTTTTTTTTAGTAAACTTATATAGTAATTATTTTTACATCATTTTTGCGAACGCTTATTGAAATGTTAACGTAACGTACTGCTTTCTTGGAGTTTTGCGAAAATTTATCAGTGCATTTCAGTACACATTTAACCTCGCGATCACGATCGTGATAAGGACTTCGTAAAAACGCTCCCGTCCGTCAGTGACGAACGATCTAATTATTTTCAGACTTTCCTCATTAGCTGTGCCCCTTCTCGGAGAGACTCGGTACAAATCGTTCCTTTTGTGCCCGACGCGTCGCGACGACGGGTTATCTAAATCGCGTCGAATATTTCCGCGGCAGGTCCGCGGGTGATTCGTGGCGACAGCGCTCACCGTTATTTCCCGTTAAAAAGCATCTCGCGTATCAATTTCACGGGACAACGCGGTGCATCGCGGGTAATCCGGCGTGGTGGATCGTCTTTTTGTTCCTGGCCGCTTATTGCTTGTCCCGCCGTAATCTCCGAGCCCCGACACCCTGTTACACCCTGTGCATCCCTTTGCCCCTCCTCACCCTTTTCCGAGTTTCGCTCCACTATGTTCCCCGCCGTTCTCCACATCCCCGCCTTCCAATAGCACAGTCGGACTTTTCCTTCGCCAGTAATCCTCTTCGCGCTGGAAGGCTTGTATTTTCCGCGCGTGTATGTGTGTACAGATGCAGAGCAATTTGTGATATAAATCATGGAATCGCGTGCTTCTTTGAACCATTCGCAATGGAAAGATGAAAGGTGAATTATGTCAAAATATTTTTGAAAAATTACGAACGAAAGGACGGAAAAAATTATGGAAATTGATTTATTTTATAGGAGATGTTACATGTTAAGAAAAATGCGCGTAATATCTATTGCAATTTCGGTCGTAATATATTAATCGTTAAAAATGTAAAATCTACAAATTAATTGTTTCTGTCATCTGTGCTTTCCTGAAAATTCCACGGTCTGCGCGCCGTTTCGCAGCCGGCCGCGCGCGGACCGCTACACTTCCGCGGTACTTAACGTAAGTACGCCGAGAGTTTGGCGAAGAAAAATAAAGAAACCACTCGCCGCGCTCTCTCGCCCGGTCCGTTCCTCTCGTCGTCGTCGTCGTCGTCGTCGACTCCACCCCTTTCGTCTCCTCGTGCTCCGTATCGCGGGACAATGTTATTTTACGGCGCGGTGAGTTTGAGCCTCTTTCATCCGGCGACACGGTGGTCGTGGCGATGGTTGTGGCGCGGTGGTTTCTAGCAAACCGCCACACCCTCGTGACTGCCTCCGCCTCTATCTCTATCTCTCTTCCTCTTTCTCTCTCTCTCTCTATATATATATCTTTCTCTCTCGCTCCCTTTTCACCCTCTCCCTGTGCAACGTTTAATCTGATCAAGCGCGGATTATATCGGACAGCACGCTGACGAGGAGGAAAAAAATCGCTGCAGCGCGACAAGAGACGATCTTGTGCGTTGTGTCGAGCTTCCGTCGCTGCAAAAGTGCTGCTTCAACTACAAATGATGTATGATGGCGTGTTTCGCATTTGTTCAATGAAATTATAGTATGCCGCTTTAATGTGTCTTAGATAAAATACGGTTTTCACAAAAGAATCGCTGTGTGAATGCAAATAGGTAACCAAATTATGCAAAGATATATATCGGAAAGTAACAGAAAATATCTGTGTAATTTTGTGTATTTAAAAAATTAGAATATTAACAGATGACGCGCGCTGGTTGCCTTTTGATTTAAATTTTTATAAAAATACGAAACATATAAAACGCAAAAATTTTACCGAACAGCATTCTTGCGAGATTGCTCACGCACAGTGTCGAGAAAATTGGAGAAGGATAGCAGGGGGATCTTGCTCCGTTTTATTACATCAAACGGACTGCGACCAAGCTGCACAGTCTACTTGACTCGGTCACTCGGCTCCTGTCCGACCGAATAAACGTCGCTTCGCCTTATTCCGTGCCAACCTAAACCCTCTCTTTTCCCCTTGTCGCTTCCCTGAGGGCACTTTTTTACGTCATCGAGAGAGACCCGAGTGTCGTGTCCCGACGACATTTTATCGGCCAACGTGCTCGTCCGGCTTCTCAATTTCATTTTTCTCGCCCTCTTATTGTCGATTCGTTGACACATTCGAGCTACCAGATACTCGATTTGCTACTCATATATGAAACGTTTAAAATGGATTTCGTATTTACGTAAATCTGTAAAACAAAACTACTTCAAAGGAATGTGTGACAGTGTTATTTTCGTAATATATCCTGGATATTGTTTCTTTATATTTTGTGTCTTAAAGATGCAACATTATAGATATGTGTAGAAATACATAATATGTTGTATTCCAACTTAAATCTTGTAAAAGATAGATCAATCGATCGACCGTTCTATCTCAATAGATCAAGAAGAAAAACTACTTGGAAAATGTGATAGCCATATATCGTCTACGTTCGCTTATTGCAACGACGACGATGGCGTTGGCCGTAACTTGATTTTGCGTTCCATCTGAGACACTGAAAGTCCCTCCGGCCGTCCGGTTTGCCCGCCAATAAGGCAATTCGCTGACCCGAATTGGCCCCATTGCTCGAAGAAGAATGACTTTCGGGACGATATTTCACTCCGTGAGAAAATATTGAGGATGCCCCGCTACAACACTACAAAGAAACGCTAAATGCGACTATCTACTTCTCCTCCAGTCAATATACAATCGAGCGGGGCTATTGAAACCGTTGTGACTTTTTCTCTGACTAGATAACGCAATAATTCTTTATAAAAGACACAACACACGTGTGACTTAAACAATTTGTATTTACAACTTCGCGGAGTGACACACCGGCGAAATTATATGTTAAACCTTTTTCTGTAATTTTTTATTTTGATACACACCGAAATACAGAGACGGGAGATTCAGACACTTCCGACACTCGCCCGACCAAATCGTTCTTTTCAGGTCGTCGCGTTCAACTTAGCGCGATCAATTCGCATTAACTTTCAGGAGATGCGTCGAGCACAGCTCGAAATATTGCGGAGAGCATTTCATGCTCCCGTGCGGAGAAAAAAGACGATGCGGTGTGAGATCGGATTTTGATCCGCGAAATATTCGTTCGGACTGATTCGGGAGATCGTTGTCGCGGTTATTATTTTTCGGGGAACGGAGAGAGGAGGGAGGGTCCGCGGAACCGAATCCGGGATCCTTATCTAACCATAAAGCTTAATCCCCCGACGTGGAGGCGCTCGGGCGCTAAAAAGTATTTTACGAGCTGCTTATACGTTTCAGCGGTCACCCTGACACCGAATCCAATTTTCCCGATAGGATCTTTAGTAGGGATCAGGTGTTAGAGGTCTCCACGAAAGGTCTCCACGTCAACTATGTTTGTATTCGCGCACATGCACGTTGTACATCGTAATATTTCCGCAGCGCGAGCAAATCTCTTTCTCGATCGATGGATCGTTCATTTGAACTTTCGTTTCGCCTTTCCAGATGGAACTCCGCGATGATAACATATGCGGTAATATATTAAGAAAAAAGAAAACGTTTCTATGTACGTAGAGAAAAACATATGACAATTAATGTGCGAATATTTCTTTTTATACTGTAATCTTCTTTTAATGTTTCAAAAAGAAATTAACACGTTACAATTCACATTGTTAGCGCAAAATTACTTCTCATTATATATGTTTTTAATTGTCGACGACAAAGATAAAGCGCGGGAAAAAACAATGTTGGGTTACTATTTCGTTGGCATTCGACGCGTTCGCGATCTACGATCTATCGCCATATTTGAATATTTCTCGTTCCGGAGGCAGATAAAATGCTTTACGAGGCCGAGGAATTAACCCTTGATTTCCGCGCATTACTCTCACCGCGGAGTCTACCGAGATAAAGGGGTGGCTGCTTCCTTACTATCTCCGTGGCATAATGGCCGACGAAGAAGGGCACCGTTCATCGTGAAAGATATAATGGAGCCGCGGCGCGGCTCCTCTACGGGCCTGTGCACCCGCGATTTATGGTTTCTTTTATTTAGGGAAATAATGGCGCAAGGTTACCGGGGAGCATCGAGCCACGAGCCGTCAGATTTTCGCTTTTCAGAGTTTAATCGCGACGTGTCACTCGATCTACAGATACTTGAGGATAGTTTACACCCTGGTTTGCGTACAAAAGGGAGGATAAATATCGTGACATTCGTCAACTTAATAGAGCCTTTTAGTTCTTGCCGGTACTCACTTGTAAATTCAAAATATTGTAAGATTTTATCTATTTTAAATATCACGAGGTTTTTCAAAGGAAACTTCTTTCGAGAATAATCTCCAATCTTTCTGTTATCGAACCGCGCGTGTCTTCCGTGCGGAGATACTTGCCAGGAGAATGGAAAAAGAAAGAAAGAAGCGTTTCTCGCTCTTCCCAAAGCGTGGGCGAAAATCGGGAAGAAGTCGGATAGATCGCTCGCGAAATCTGTGCGTAGGTGCGAGGTGGTCCGCCGAGCGGTATCAATATTCATCAGCGTCCTATGTTCGGCTGGCTC
Organism: Pseudomyrmex flavicornis; assembly: GCA_014825475.1. Taxonomy (NCBI): domain Eukaryota; kingdom Metazoa; phylum Arthropoda; class Insecta; order Hymenoptera; family Formicidae; genus Pseudomyrmex; species Pseudomyrmex flavicornis. Next base: position 64,344 of record QVNW01000507.1, read on the forward strand.
AAATTCGTAGGATTAGCCGGAAACTTCGCGCCGCTCCCTCCGTGTCGTAACCGCCTGTGCGACGCGCGACGAGAGATACACGGCGCGAGCGAGAGGGATGTCGTAACGCGCGTTGTACCGAGGGAGAGCGGAGGCGGTCCATCCCCCCGTGGGTGACCCGACGTTTCGCCGGCGTGTGAGACTGTTCCACCGCGGGATTCTAATCCGGAGTAGGCGTGTGTGACGTCATATTGCATAACAATTAATCAACGGGCGATAACAGCTAGCCGGCTCTCCACGGAGTGGGAAGCCCTGATAATCATTTCACCGGGCAGCTTAAAGTGCCACTAGTTAACGCTAAGCCGATTTAAAAGCGATTTAATATCCGGAATATTATACCTGGCCACACATCGCGCGTATACTCGACAATAGCGATCGCGCCGAAATAGATCATCGAGAACGGATTTCTTAGCTCAGTTTCGCTCACGGAATTTCGCGAACTCAGTTCAATTTGTTCTTTTTCGCTTGCGCTTTTGCCACGTCACTTTGTGATGCGCAACTGCGAATTTTCATTGATTCTTTTTTCTTTTTGCGTGCGTTAGTCAATAAGACTGATTTCTTATTTTTCAAAAAAGATAGAAACTTAGCAGAAAGTTCATAATCTTTTTTTTTTTTTTTATTTATGTCTCTGCAAAAACAAGCGAAAGAAAAAATACTGTTCTCGACGACGCGTATCTACGTCGCATCGTTAATAAGCGTTGGCACCAGCCACATGCTGTCTCCCGCTCTTCTCTCTGCTAATACATAATGCCGATCAAACAACTGTTTAAGCAGTCCCGAGTTAAGTGCGTTTCATTCTTTCGCGAGCACCATGTCGCCCTCGTTTGTCCCTAGTCTCTGTAGTACCCTCCGACGGGGATGTTTTTGGCCCGGCAAAGATTGCTCTACTGCGCACTTTCCTTGAATCCGCATTTTATGTTTGTGAACGAGCTCGACTTATTTTTCACACTGATTCGCTTTTTAATCGAAATAAAAATATGTATAAAAATAACACGAGAAGTTCTCACACAAAATTATGACAACTACAAAAAATTTCAGTTTTTCCCGAAGACACATCGCTGTTGCGAAAATAGTTTTTGGTTTTTATCTCTTCTGTTACTCTTCGACGGAAAATATTTGTTAGTTATTGAAAGCTGTAAATCACGCGCAACGTCGATGTCCCGTCACTCATGATCTTTATTTATCGTTTGCTATCGTGACGCGAGTAGAGCGCGCACACACGCACACACACACACGCTCACAAGATGGGTCAATAGTTTCACGCCGACGAGGACGTGTATATCCCATTTTCCGTGGGCCGCTGATTGAGGACAGATGCACGAGTAGGGGAAGTGCAGTGCGTGGAGATGAGGGTATAGTCGCGTTTACAATGACCCCGGCGAGAGAAAGTACAATGGCGCACCGGCTCTCTCGAACTCTCGGGGCCGATCCGAAAATCACTCGTCTATGACAAAGAGCCATGTTCGCGCTGCCGCAAATACGCCATAAATGCGCCAAGAAGAAGCATCGATTGTACAACAACTCGATACACGCTTGCCGATCATAATCCTAACAAAGTCGAGTTTTCGATATTCTATCGTAGGAGCGCGATTTCTCTTCGCATTTTATTTTAACAATTGGCGAGAAAAAAATTATATTTTTTTTTCTACATAAAAAGTTGCTATTTTCAATTAATTGAAAACATTTTACAACGCTTGTAATTGATAGTTTTTGATATTTCATATAACTTTCGTGAGAATTTGTGATATCCGAGTTTTCTGTCAATCTATTTTGTTCATAAGCGAGAGCTCCGGCTTATAAAAAATTTGTTATTTGATATTAAATCATTGTGTGGCGTACGCAAGAGGGATTTGGATGAACACTTGCCCAACGGCGGAAAGTATCGAAATAAAACGGTCGATTCGCGATCACGGCCTGATTCGAAACCCAGAGAAACGCGGTTCGTTTCCATAAAATCTGTTGCTCGCGCCGACGCCCGAAATCCTAATTAAACGGCAGATTCGAAATCGTCGACGGACCACGTACAAGCTTAATCCGCTCGCGAGTGCCGATAATATCGATCGATCGATGTGTGCTCGCGCTGAGTTAATTAAATTAAAATACTCGTATAATAGCGCGCTAGATGGCACGACCAGAACATACAACCTTGTATTGAGTAGTCCACCCCTCTCGGCCATCCCTCGGCATAATACGTAACTCGTTTAGCCTTGCAGGTTGGCAAAAAAAAGCCGGGGTGGGAAACGGCTGGCAGGATTGTCGCGGGGTTTTGCTTGGCCAAAGTGTTTAGAGTCTCCCTTCAGTCAGCTTCTTCGCAACGTTAAACATCGAATGTAACACATTTTAACACGTTAGTCACGATTATAAGTCGAGGAGCGTTCTTTCTCTTCACAAAAACATGAATAGTACGAACTTACGTCATTCTGTCTCTTAAAAGTACAGAAAATATTTCTGAAAAAAAACATATCGCGAATTGTTTTAAGATGTTCCTCGATTCGAGCGTAGAGAAATCTGTGCGTTTCGAAAAGATGCTTCGTCGACGCTGTCATGATTACCTATTTACCAATGACAATCGAATGGTTACTTAGTTTCATGGGGGTGCAGATCGAACCGCAGTTTAGCATTACGAAGGCCCAAGGCAGGTCGTTAGCGGCGTTGTCGCAACATATGCGCTCGGCAGGCTCCATATGGGCTACCATGGACCCAGATCCGAACCCCCCAGTGCCCCCTTACGCGGGATCGATACCATTTCGCTCCTTAATCGGTCTGCTTTGCGGCTTTACTCAAAGCTTGCCGCTATATATCCGGAGCACATTCCGGATATTTCTGCAATGACGAAGAGAAACAAAAGTTTTACAAAGCAAATTTTGAAGACGCGCGACAGAATATTTTTCTTCAATCAAAACTCTTCTTTGCGCGATATGATTTTTAAAATTAAATCCCAACGATATATGAAGTAAAAATTTAAAAGTAAGATATTCTTTCTTTCAAAATTTATTTGATACCTATGCTTTGAAATAAAAAAAAAAATTACTAGACACAATGTATCCAAACTAGACGACATCCCGGGAGAGATGCGGTCAACGATGACTTTAAATGCGACCATATGATGCCGGGGTGAATAAAAACCCGGCATTTTCTATAATCGTCACGCAACGTCGAGACGCGCGTCGACCGGTGAAAGCGCTGTGAGATGAGTTTGTGCGGCAAGTGCATGTACATGGTGCATACACAGCTAGCAGTCGCGAGAGAGAGAGAGAGAGAGAGAGAGAAAGAGGGGGAGACACGGTAGCAACCCCCACGAAGAATGTACGGGCAGTGAGCAGGTTGACTAGCTTTGTCCATGGTCGATGATGACGATGGGGTCGGTCTCGGCACAGATGGGCCGCTAATCTCATTGAAAACTCATGAGGACTCTCGGGCCGGGGGGGATGGCCGTGGTGGTACACTCTCTGTACGAAGGGGGGCGAAAAGCCTGTCCCTAGAAGTCTCTCAACGAAGGCCCTCCTTGCTTCATGGGGGCCCAAGCACCGTGCTAACCACCATATGTCCTACGTATATGCATACTTCTGTACGACCGTGATGCATGTTTACGAGAATATGCTGCGGAGTTCTTCGACAGCTACACGCGTACTCCCCCTTTTCCTCCCCTCGTCTCGTATGGTAGAAACATGTCATCTACGATCGAGATACTGCGATCGGTCGTCACATTTCACCTGCGGAGTCGAATACGGGCCCCTTTTATCTCCGGAAAATCGCCGGGAAATCGCGTTTCAACGATTACGATAAATCTGCGCGCGGATTAAGAGATTTATCAGCGTAGAGTTTAGGATAATCCATTGTATATATATAATCTTCGATCATTCTAAGGGTCGGAATAATTTACTGTTTACCACGTGGAAAATACACAGACTGACGCGTAATTATTTCCGTACATCCTTTTATTCTTGGTTTTATTCAAGATTCTAATATCGAAAAAGAATCATTTCTCTTTCCTTCGAAAAAATAAATAAATAAAAAATAAAATTTATCACGAAGAAAAGAGTCCTACGTTTATACGGCTGTGTTCTGGCTCTCGTTCTAGAGCGGTATCAAGCGCTCTGGCTCCTGTTCCTGGACACTCGCGGTGATTACCGCGTGTTTCCAGCGGCGCAGCGCATATACATATTTAAGGTCGCGTCCACCGTTAAGATCACCGTAGCATAACTCCGCCGCCCCGGTTCTCTCTCTCTCCCGTCCTCATGCATATTCCTTCTCGTTTAACAAACACTTCGCGTAGACGTAGATGTAGACGTAGACGGAGATATGTACCCCCCGGTGTGTGTGTACCGTCGAGACGGTACGGAACGGAGAAAGAGATAGTAGCTCCGGCACGCACTCCCAGGCATACGGGGTTGCTTTACGAGCGGACAACTAAGGTATGCTCTGGATTTCAACCCTACCCGCGTGAGCCCCCTCTCCCCCTTCCGTGCACTCCCGTTATATACATATCTCGTAACGCGGCCGTCGCAACGGGCCAGAGATTTTATACCTCCTCCCTACCCGCCGGCATCTCCTGGAAAGCCACCGGGCGCATCCACCGTGACCGAGGCTCGTCGCACTCGCTGCCTCCGGGATGCCGCGCGCGCGTAAACCTTCGGGAACTAAGCAGCTACCAACTGGTGGCCGTCTTTGTTTCTCGTAGACGGGAAACGGCGAAACCTGTTTCTCAGTAAAAAGTCTTCTCTTAATTCCCGTAAATTGTCAAAGGATTTTCAGATGCGGCACTCTCGCGCTTTTAGTGCGCAAAAATTGACAGACCTGTCGCGTTGTCGCTGCAAAATCGTACAGACATACGTCAGAATGACAAAGGCGTTCCCTCAAAGATTAAACGTGATCGGTTCTGACAGCGCTGTTAGGGGCGATGGACAATCGATGGATCAGGAGATAGCGAAATCGGATATCCTCGGTACATATGCTCGGGCGTGAGTGCATTCGCGAAATATGTTCTGCAAATTTACGAGCGCTGGTTTTGGCGCGGTTTTATTTACGTATCGTTGCGACAAACAGTTTCTGCTTGAGAAAAAAGTTAGTGTTGCACTACCGACGTATCTTTAAAGAATCAATTTTGATACAGCGTCTCGATATCTAATATGTAAAGCTTGTAAAAAAATCACGACGTACATACGCGTATATTTCATTTGACAACAAAGTTATAGAGAAGAACGTCTTGGCGCGCGGATAAAATCCGTCGGCAATCGAAACATTACACCAGAGTGTGAGCATTCGATCCGTTCTCGGTCACGGAATATGTATGGCCCGGCCGTCGCAGGAAAACCGAGTGACGTATGCGATGTTCTTCACGCATCACGTCGGGATACATACATATGTATGTGCGAGCATATGTGCCGGTAGCCGATCATGCATGCGCGTTCCGTCGTGAGCAATCTCTGAAAATTCGCCATTACTCTGCGTTCGCTCGGATGCAGGATTTATTCGCTGTGACCGAATTATAGTTCCGCGGTGTATCGTTGCTTCTCGAAACTAAAATATGTTCTTCGGCAAACGAGAAAAGTTCGCGATCATACGTGCGTAAAACACTAAGTGTCGACATTTCCTGCTGTACGCGGAGATGTAACGATATGTAATAATGTTATTTCGTTAATTTCTTTTTAAAACTTATACAAAATATATTTTGCAATTAAAATTTTCTAAAAAGAAATCTCTGACAATTAATTGTAAGAGATTCGAGTCTTTCACGTTTTACTTATTGAATCTTATCGCGAAAACATAATTTTAAACATATAAATGCACACAAAAAACAAGATAGAACAAAGATTGGCTGCCGGGTATAAAAGTCAGAAACTTCACATTTCGGGGGAGCGCAGGTGTTCGCCCGATTTCGACGCATCGAGCATGTCGAGGATCGGTCGAGAATCGAGAGACTCGGACAAATTACTCGCGAGACCAGACTTAATCTACGTCGCTACCTCCAGGGAATGTCGGAGGAGAATCAAGGTCGCATCTGTGAGACCCGGAGCGACGCCACGCTCGTTCCGGGTCTCTTTTCGCGCTAAGATTGATGACACCGCGTGTTTTCCTTCTCTCGGTCTCGGTCCGTCTCGTTTGCTCTCACGTTGGAACAATGCGATATATAGAAAGACTCGGCGACTCGGTAAGAGAAAGACGCGATTTCTCGGTGCAAATGAGACATCTCCGCTTGTGCAAGCAGCCGGAGAGCTCGCGCTTGATCCTTAGAGCAAGTGGAACTCCGTGACAAATGTTTCGCGACATTGGTTCAGGAAGTCTCGTGATGTATCTCAGTCCATCCGTTTCGTGTGACGTAAATAAGTGCCTTAAACTTCGCAGAGGGAAAGGAAAATCCTACTTTGGAAGAAACTAATGAGATCTTCATTTTATCTACTTCAAATCTCTCGCGAAATAATAAACTGTTTGATAGACACGTTTTTTTTTTTTTACAAGTGTCTTGTTATTTTTGTAACGTTACTTCTAACGTTTCACACTTTAAATTGCGAATTATTTCGCGCGCGCATCAATCGTCTCGCCGCGGAAAAGCACATTGCAGCCAAGAGGCCATCGCGAGATTCGCTCGTCGTTCCGGCCGGAACGCTTCCTCCTCGCGAGAGGAAAGGAACCCACAAGAGTGGGTCCCTTGCCGGGTTCTCCGGCGTCGTTCATCATTCGTCGGAACGGCGAAACGCTCGGTAGGTTCGGATTTTCAGCGCCGTGGAGGGATCTGCATAGCGCAAGCCGGCATCTCGGGACGAGCGAGCTAAGTGCGGGATTATGCAAAGCAGCGGCCATACAGTATAAAAATACGGAGCGACTCCGCGCCATCTTTTCCGGACCATTCTAATAACTCCCTTCTCCTACCATCTACCTTCCTTTCGCCAACCTTTCTCCGCCGCCAACCACCCTACCTATAAGCGACTCCTGCTGAGGGGAAGAATCAACCGCGCTACCCTCGGTGTTAGAGTAAGATTTTGGCAAATACAATCGTAAAACTGTCAACGCGGAGCAGGTTATCGCTTCAAACTCGGACCTGCGTTTACAAGAACAGGACATCACGCTGTGATATCGAGTATCTTAAAAAAAAAATAAATCTCTTTCTGGAATATGTTTATTCTTTTTTATTATTATAAAACTTTAGATAAGATTTTTTAGAATAATTGTTGATTATGGCAAACAAAATTTATTAACTATAAGCAGGACAATTGGTAGAAAAAATATGTTTTCAGTTTCGAAATTATGCGGATGTTTTTTAATCGCAATGCTATTTAATGAATAATAAGTGCGCGTCGAACATTCTGTCGATATACGTCAGGCTTTTTATTTTTCTTTTTCGTACGATCATCAATATGAATTAAACCGGCGTTAACAGAATGCTCTTAAGAGCACATGGCGCTTCTGTCTACCGAGTCATCGTTATGATAAACGAGCCGCTTAGTATCTTCCCGTTAATTTCTTCGTTCCATTATATCTCTCTCGGTCTCTCACCAGCAATGGACGATGTGGTGTTCTTCGACGACAGATGCAATTGTCGGCAGAATACATTCTGGTTTAAGACAACGGAACATCTTACAAAATTAATCACTTTTTCGAAACGACCATTTTTACATATATAAAAATTACACTTATGACATGATTCAAGACGCTGCTTTTGCGGCAAATACAAGATTGAATATTGATTTCTGCATTCTCCGAGATAATAACTATTAGGAAATAATCTGTCTAATGCATTTCTGGAGCAATAACAAGTCGCACGAAATTACACAAATATCTATAAGTAGTTATTAGACACTACGTTTATAGAACTAAACTCCAAGAACAGACGCGACTGTTCGCCGAGAAAGACGCTCCGAGTTATCGCTACGTTTGTTCGCGTACGGTCGCGCGCCACTTTTCGGCGCGACTTCGCCGCTTAAATTCGGCTAACTTCTCGCCTACGCGACTCACGTTTACGGCGCGCGGTCGAGGCGGCGAGATAGCGGCGTCCGATAGGGCCCGGCTGGAAGTCGCATTAATTTTCCTCGGTCGACTCCCTCGCTGCGGCACTGCCAACCCCCGCGAGAGGTGCTCTCTCTTGCCTGAAAGGGGAGAGAGGAGAGAGTAGGTGCTTCACGAAACGGGCACGCGGGGGACGTTTCTCCCGCGGCGCGACGGCATTTAGGTAAGGTATTCACGTAACACATAAGCAACCGCCACGCGCAACCCACCGTGTGCACAGAGATAAGAGCCGAAGGTGGCATCTTAGGCGGCGCTTCGAATAGAATTAAATTCCCCGGAGCAACCGCGGCGGAGGGAACGAAGAGAGCGCGCGTGTGACTCGATATCGTCGGGACGATATCAACAAGAGCGAATGCGGGGACAAACTTCTCTCGTAGAAGAGATAGACGGATAGATAGGGAGAGCAAAGGGACGCAAGCGGGGGAAGAATATCGTACGTTGAGAATTCTGATGCGGTAGGATAGGTGTGGGGCGGTATTGCGGTTGCCAAAGAACATTGTCGCGAATGCAATTTATCTATGATGATGACTCTATTTTTTTTGTATATTTTTTTTAGTATCTGAAAGAATAAGTATCTGAATTTAATTATAATGGGATAAAATTATTCTTTGTTCTCGATGGATTAAGTAACTGCATGAAATCGATCTGAAAATGTACGTTCAGACATTGTAAAATTACGAAAGCCACAAAATGTCTTTGCAAAATTACTGTTTTAAACAGCGGTCGATTCATTTGATATGCATGACGCCAATGATAAGTCAAGGAATTGCCTAAATGTCCGTAAAATCTAAATCTCCCGCACTCATCTCGAAAATCTCTCTCTTCTCTCTCGTCTCGGGGGTATGTATACTACGCCCAGTTATTTCAACAATCCTCTGAACTTATCGCACGTTCAATTTGTCAAGCCGAGACCACCCTGTTTCAAGAATTCCTGAAGAAGCATAACCTTTCCTCATCTCTCACCGTATTTTCTTATTTCCGCGTGATATCTCGTTTTACAAACTTGCGAAAGGGTCAAATTAAATATAATTTAAAATAGGAAAGTCTAATGCATATAATCAAAGAATATTTCTCTTTGAATGTTTTTTTTTGTTTTCAGCTTTTATTTCGATTCTTTTGATTTTTCGAAATTTTGGCATCTATAATTTTTTTAAATGATTATCTGTGTGATCACAATTTTTCTCCCCGAAAAAAAGACAAAGTACTATTACAATATTTCCATTCATATTTAGGTGTTATATTGTTGCACGGAATTGTCGAATGGTGATTTAGATTTTTTGCTTCCATACTTTTGTTGCTTTTCAACAACGCGGATCGCGAATTTTAATGGAAAACCGAGCGTGCGGCCAAAGCGGCCGGAAGGGAATTGCGATGATTCTGTGAAATATGGCTCAGGAGCGAGCAGGTTTTCGGCGGGGCTGCGTTAATGGGTGATTGATAAACGACCTTTTCTCATCAACTGCATCGGCTGCATATTTATCACCGCGCGCGGCTCCGGCAGAAACGCGCGTGCACCCGCTCCATGCAGCCGCGTCAGCGATGCGAGAAGCGGATGACATTACTCCCTTCGCAAAGCATCGCATAAAACACGATCGAGTTGCGAGTTTAAGCAACTCGTATAAAGTACGCTTTTACCGCACTAACAAGTGAATAAATATATGAAATATGTTCATAAAATACATATGCAAATTAAATATATATTTTAATTAAGTATATATTTTTTATATATATTTAATTAAAATTTAATAAATTTATATATATATTTACTTATTTATAATTATATATAGTTTTCATGTTTCAAATAAATATATTTAATTACAAACACTTGTAGAAATTTGTGTAAAATATTCCATTCAAATCGTAAATTAGCAATTAAAAAATTTTAAGAATTTATCTTCTTACTTATGTAACATTTTTGGTAATGTTTAATCTTCTAAATGACAAGAGGGCGATCACACGAAAGTATTCACACTTGACAATTGTATTAATTTCACATGCAAGAGTCAATCGAGCTGAAGCACACGCGTCATGTAAGGTGTCCCTTTCGTGAAACCTATGTAACAGACATTGCCAGTGTTAAAGTGCCTTTCACGGCATTCAACATCGGCGTTAAACGGCCCTTTCGACCCACGCTCGATGCTGACGCGTGTCTGTCACGTGTCGAACGGCGCCCGCTCGTGCGTTTAACTTGGTCGAATTAGGCGGCGCGAAACTTGCCCTTTCTGGCCGATTTGCAGAATAACACGGGCAGATGGTGGCAAAGTGCGATTCTCACGCACGACGTATTTTTCTACTTGAGACTGTGGAGTGTAAACTAAGCGAGACGAATTTTCAGTTTGCGCGTTACAGTTTCGTGAGAATAAGGGGGATGAATGAAAAAGAAGCGCGAAAACGCGCGACGCAAGAAACGAATCTACTATTTAATATTTATATTTAGTTTATTTTGTGATAGATTTATTTAAACTATTATACTGTAGCTTTATTTTTTCCTCAATCTTATTACTTTAAACAGTTTGTAATATTAAACAATTTTTTTTTTAATCCCTTTCTTACTTTATATATGTCATGTTGTTATTAAAAGAGAGAAGAAAAAATGAGAGGGAAAGTAAATCTCGACAAGAAGACTGTTTTACGCGAGGCGCGGCAGAAAGGTATAAAACAGAATTAAGGTATATATCGCTCGTCTCTCCGAGCTCGTGGAGAACGGCGCTGTATGATCGGCAATAAATATGGTTCATAATCCAGGAATGGCTGTGCCAAGATACAGAGACGTTTCGCAGCCGCCCCGTCGTGCGACGCGTGTCACACGTAACGACACTCTCCCAACTTTACGACTTCGAATTAGGATTAGACTTACGGCCATATCGCACGTCGCACTGTCTGCTGTGCATAAGATCGACTTGTTTAATTTATTCCGGTCATGTGAATCGCTGAAGAGCCATGGAAAAACTAAAAATCGCAACTTCGAGCTTATTGAATTGTCGAGGATTCCCTCTCATTTATATTTTAGAAGAAGTTTTCTTTTTAATCTTCAATATAGAATCGCGTTTCTTTGATTATCCGATATATCGAAGCAACTGCCACTTTTCTTAGTTCGATCTTCCAATATCTGCGAGATAAGAGTGAAAGATCTCGCGCTTCTGGAACTCTCTAGGTATGAGGTGCAAGAAACGGTAACGGTCTTTGGCAAATACTCGTTCGCGAAATTATCTCCTTCGGACGCGCCAATCGAAAAGTCATTACAACTTTTTGCCGACTCAATCAAGAAGTTAATGTCCTTTAACCTCGCGGCATTCCCCATAGGATTTGCCGGGGAGCTCGGAAATCGCGTAAGAAATCGACGGCTCTCACATGCCCGGTAAAATAGATCACCGGCGTATGATTGATCGCCTATTGGCTCCGTGGGTGGCGATGCTTTTTTTTTGCTCGCTGCACCCACTTGTATCGAGAGTTATTTTTCCGGCATGAGAGAAACTACGATGTTAACCGTCTGTATTCATTTCGAGGTGCAAAATCTCGAGGAAACGATTAGTTAACTTAAAATTGTTCTTCATTTCAATAATTATGTTCGACGACTTTACAAAACATTTTTATAAAATTAAAGATTTACAAGTGGCAAGAAAAATTAATTTCCGTATAATGTTAGAAATGTAATATGTAGTACACATTAAATCAAATAAACATAAGAAAAATATTACAGTATACAAATATGTAAATATATGTGAAGTTACTTGTCAGAGTCAACAATAGAATTATAAAACGTGTGCGAGTTTTCGAGATTCGTATCGCCCGAACTCATTAAGCAGCAGCTCTTCATATTTCCTGTGCTGATTTCCGGAATGATTCGGACCGTCGTTGTCGTCGTCGTACCTTCATCAGCAGAGTCTGCCGAACGTCCAATATAGCCGCGAGTCAGCCATAAAAAAGCAGCAGAGACCGGGGCGCGGGCGTTAAAAATATTCAAGATCGTTTGTCAGGCTGAATTACAGTTCCCGGTCGTACTTGGTACCCCCTCGCAGTCACCTTCACCACTCCGGTAGAGCGGAATTCTGTGGAACGCGCTGCGCAACTCGTACACGCGAAGAGAGTAAGGTAGTCAGACAGAGGAGAAAGAGGGTGGCAAGAGCCGACGACGACGACGACGACGACGGCGACGACGACGACGACGACGACGACGACGATCCCGGGCACATGTGTCGAACCTGAAATATGTAGGCGTGGTCTGGACTGTGCTAGCAGACGCGTTCCGACGAGCGAATATGTTCACCCCGTTGCTACGCTCCACCCCCGTATAACGCTGCGAACGCCAGGATTGGTCGGTGCCACCCTTGTCGCGCCTCCACCTGCCACGCTCGCGTTACCCTCCGCGGCAGCTACCCGTAAATACGGGGGATGCGCGAACAGCACCCTCATTTTAACGCGAACCACAGCTCCGAGTGTTCGCCACTTTAGTGCGCCTCGGACCGTACACCAGATCGGTGAGTCCGTCAGGGGGTTTGATTTTATCTCCCCTGTGGCTTGTCACAAACTCGCGTGCTTGCGAGAATCAGTTTCGACGAGGTAGCTTTGTGAAAAAAAGTGCGGTCTTTGATGTCTTAGAAAAAATCGAAGAAACATCTTGAAGGATGGAAAACGTTGTCCGACCAGTGTAGTTTGCCATTTGTGTTTGGAAGAAAACACTTGCTGTCGGAATCCGGTAAGTAAATTTTTTTGTGTGTATTTTACGCAATTATACGTAATAGAACATAAATATTTAAAAACACGTAGTTTTAAAAATATTATGAATTTAAAACAAAATTATATAAAACAATTTTAAATAATATATACTTTTCTAAATTCAATAAGTTTTAAATACGTGAATAAGTCATGCAAATCGCACACTGTCATTTTTATAGGCACACGCTATAAAATACATTTCTACATTTATAAGAAAAATAATAAAAATGCAGATTTTAATTGCGTTTCGTCAGATTGCGTAAATTTTATGTTCCATTTTTTTTATATTGCATCAAAAATAAAAACTAAATTGTATCTTATCTCGTCATGAGCATCTTCGATGTATCTTGCCTTGTGCTCCAATTATGCGTTTGCAATGTAGGACATCTGGGCCGAGTGTATCGAATCTTAGGCGATCAATCACTCCGCTTCGATGCGACGTTAGCACTAACCGTCCACTCGCCGTCATTGTCGCAGGTCGATCATCCGGAGCGAGCAGGATGACAATGGAAGATCGCACGGGTGGCATCGACCGCGCCGCCCCCGCGACTTCAACACCGACCACGACAGCATTAACGTCAGCATGTCCAACGTCCATCAGCGACGTCACACCCGACGCTTCGTATCCCCTTCAGCGAGCCAGCAAGCGCTCTTTTGATGTCGCCTTTCTGGTAGCACCTGATGAGAACCTAGCACGTCGTCAGAGCGAGAAACTGCGACTGATAACCAGCCGGAAGGATCGTCCGCGAGACGACATCTCCGTGGACGTTCTGGACACTGACAGACTACCGCAGAACCTCACCATCAAGCACTACGACAACGAATCCGGCGGTTCAGACAGGAGAAGATTATTGCAGTACACCGAAAATTCTCTGAGCCCACCTTACGTATCCCCGAGGACTCTGACGCCAACTTTGCCGGGACTATCTCCGGATTCCGACGGAAGAAGATACGCGCCGGTTGGTGGTAGGCTTCAGAAGACACCGAGTCCGCCCACCTTTGTTAGTCATCAACCTATACTCTCCGCCTGTCCGGAATCGCCGGATTCTTCGGTCTTGGGCTGCGCGAAAGTCTACGAGACCGGTATATCCTGCGGGACTGATCGTCACGGTGAGTCCCGCAGTGCCTTCACCAAAGTCAACTTGGTGAGTCAGCGAAACGGCTTCAATGACGATGGCCAGACGTCACCTAGATCATCCATATCGCCAGACGACCGCGCGAGTTATCAGAGTAGCGTCAGTCCACCTGTGGTGCCGTTGCCCGGCGCAACAAGCTACAAGTACGCGCCGTTCCCTACCAAGATGGCATATCCGTTCTTAACAGTCGGGACGGAAACCGGTCAAACGGGCTTGCTGGAAAACCTGAAGATCCCACAGATTGCTCAGCCGCCAAAGGTTCCCAGTCCGAAGGTTCCAGCTTTTCGACCGGATCTACCGCCGGTCTATCCCAATCTTCCTTACAATCCTATTTCCGTGTTTCCGCCAATGGCCGATGCACTCGCCAGACCGAGATTTCTGGCCACAGCCGCCGGAGTAGCTGGCCTTCTACCGCCGTCGCTGGCTGCCCTGACTCTGCCGGCGCAGAACGTCTGCGCCAAGTGCAACCTGTCGTTTCGTATGACTTCCGACTTGGTCTACCACATGCGCTCTCACCATAAGAACGAAAACACCGGCGAGGCGGCTAGGAGGAGAAGAGAAGAGAAGCTCAGATGCCCCGTTTGCGACGAGAGCTTCCGCGAAAGACATCACCTTACCAGGCACATGACTGCGCATCAAGACAAGGAGAGCGACGGCATCGTCGATCAGGTCGAGGTAAAGAGAAGAGCTACTCCCGTTCACAGTAAGTGACGCCGAAAACTGCCGACCGAGAATGATATTCTGACGGCTGGCTATTCCTTTGAGAATTGAATTGCTGAGACAGCGCATTGTTTTTTTAGATAATGATGGTGAAAAGTCATTGTCCGTTTATCACTACGCGTCTGATTAGATTAAAAAAAAAAAAAATTAATTAATTAAAGCTTTTTACAAAATAAAAACATGTTTGAAAAGCATCGTATCAAAATTATGCAAGTTTGCAATGTTATCATTTTTTTTCAATAATTCTGAATGATCAAAGTTTTGCACGCATTTCTTCCATCATGAATATATATGTGATGTATACGACCTAGTAAGCCAATTTTTATCTACGCGTTGTTTTGTCGCTTTAGAATCAAGTTTTCCGTAATAAAAGGAGACCGTATAATTAACATCTTTTTGTTATAAAGAGAAGTTGATTTAAAAGTAAGCGAAAACTCATAGATAAAAAAAAAAAGAAACGACTCGTTGAATATCTGAAACTACTTGTATAGATGTATCATCAATGATTGTATACGTGTACGATAACAAAATCTAATATCATAGGAAAAAAATTAATTATTTATAGGTATTCTAATTTAACTCGCGCAAAATGCGATCAAGACATTCCCTGTCTAGTCAATATTAGGTAGGAAACAATTTTTGTAAATATAAATTTAACTTCTTGAAATATACTAAAACAGAGAATAAGAATTTATTTAACTTTAAGACTGTAAATAAACACACAAACACACATCAGTAATAGATATCTTTAATCTCTTTATAAGATCAATTAAATACAAGTTATCCTTGTCGCGCACAAATCGTTAATCAAATCAGTCACTCTATATATACCTGTCGTACATATAAAAACTTCAAAGAGTACTTACTTCCGAGTTTAATATTACAATATTATACCTCCAGTTTTATAATTGTTAAAAATATGAAAAACATTCTCCGTTCTCGCAGATCCAACGATTATGAAAATGTCAGAAAATATATTCGATTATTTCCACGAGAGGAATTCAATATCCGCACGCGGATCTGAACGCAAAAACTTGTCGCAATAAAGTATCCCAAAATCACGCATATTTGGGGAAAAGCAGCGTGCTAAAATTGTCAGAGAGAAAGAGAGAGAAAATAATCGCGGTCGTATTTCGATATACTCGCAAATTACATACGGTTCATTCGAACGACTCCATTTCCACGGTGCAGAAACTAAAATATTTGCTGCGTATTTACAGCGCGGCGGACAGGTGAAACGAGCGGTGGGCGCGGCGGCGGCGGCGATGACAACGGGGGATGCGGAAGGTTTGCGCGTGCGGGAGGGCGGGAAGGGTGCAAGCGTGTAAAGCGCATTTCGGCCATGTGTACGGAGGTGAGGGCGGTGTGGCAATAAATAGATCGTAAACCGTAACCCGCGTCACACACAAACCGTCGGAGCGCGCATAATGGTAGGAAACAATGAATGCCGTAATCGGAAACAGTGCCGGTTTGTTATCTGCCATTTACACTCCATTTAACTTCAAACGGCGAATCGGCCAGCGCGCATTCGCGTTTTAAATACAGCCCGGCCTCCAACCACCGTCGAGAGCCGCCTCCGCTGCCACCCCCCGCCCCCATTACATCCCTGTCGACGGTGCACGGCTTAACATAGGGTTAAGCTGTCGCCGAGTGGCTTAATATTGTCCGAAAATTACATGAATTATCGCGCCGTATTTTCCGACGTGGCCGCCAAAGCTTTATCTCTCTTTTCGTATATAGAAATAATATTTTAATTCACAAGTGCACGCCGGAAACTTTGTAAAATTATGATTAATGTTATTATTTCTGTTTCCGAGAATTAATGATTTAATTTTAATATACGCTGCAATTCGAGAAATACAAATAAATTTAAAAAAAATGTAATTTATACAGAGAAATAGAGAAAAGAGGTATAATAACTAGGAAAGAAAGAAGCTTTCCCGCAGTATTCTGTACAGCAATAATCACCAGTAGCGTGTAAATACTCGTAATAAAAAATTTTAATATCGAACAGAATTGCGTTTATAAATTATGAAGCTGTATAAGTAAGTAAATATGTACTTGAGAAAAGTATTAAAAGTATCGTATAGATGTTTAAACAATTCAATATTCTATATGATTCTACGATTCGGGGACTGGACTAAAGGTATCGCAACTGGCGCGATGTTGTTTTAGAATTAAGTGTAATATGTACGTATGTATGATAAACTTTTAATCTACTTCTTTATATATAGAGATATATCACGAAGTTTTGTTTTATTTTATAAGAATTGTTTTATCTAGATATATCACGTTGTATCACTTTGATGTAAATATCACGATGTACATAAGCACTGTGTGTAATCTAGATCGTTGTTAATTAATAAAAGAATATCCGTGACATTAAATCACGCATCACATCTTATAATACACACCCTCTCTCTTTTGTACATTATTAATTTATTTTATAATAAAAAAATTTAGATTTTTTTTATTATGTGTGTGATTTTGTTAAAGACACTTCTCACACACAATCGGTAGCTTCCAAGATGTACGCTACGATTGATCTTGCCCTTCACTTCATGGACGTTGTCCGTCCTCCTCTTGTCTCCTTGGTGTTAAATCACCGAAAGCCGATTACGCGGCAATAGATTAATTTCTGGCCACTCAGAGATCTTTCCCTGACGTTCGATTCGCTACCACCGAAATCAATTGTTATTAAATTTTATGTTTTAATAAAATAACGCACAGAACATACGATAAATTTATATGTAAAATATCTCATTGATTTTATTTTAATAATTGACTAGGACTTCAAGTATATATATATATATATATATATCTGTAAGAGACTTCTGATTGACAAATTATTACGTTGAGATATAAATTTACGCGTATCGACTTGTTGAATTTCTCACGGACAAAAGGCACCTCACAAACTCTTACGTAGAGAGACAACTTTGTCTCTCTTCTGAGAGAGAAACTATCTCGAAATCCCTTAAACGGGTAACGTTAAGCTCGTCGAAACCGCGGCCAATACGACAAACAATCTCTTACCGCCCCTCGTTCCGGCTTAAGCTCGTCCCTTCATCACCCCCGAAGTAAGTGTACTTACCCTCTGCCCGAGGTCCATAAAGATAAATAACATGGAGCACCCGAGTCTTGACGATAGTTGTGTCCCTTACAGACCGACGAAGAGTTCCCTGAGAACTCTCATCATCCTTTCGCTCTTTTCGCCATTCCTTTTCTGTATTTTATACGAAACTTTTTGCTCCACTTTCATCTCTTATTTTCGTCTTGTTCTTCAACTTCGATTTTTGAAAAG